>CM062812.1:121116915-121391778 GCA_031772625.1 Pinus tabuliformis | reverse complement strand
CTCCTGCTGAAAAGATCAAGGTGTCCTTTGTTTCAATTTCTGATCTTCCTTCATCATGTGCTTCGGTTAAAAGTATGCTCATGGGCTTCAAAGAACTCTGAACAAATGGATGGGCAGATCTCTTTCTTGGGAAAGCATTTCAGCACATGAAACATATGAAGAGGAAATCTGAATGGAAATCCTGAATGTTTTGTTCTTCTGTGGTGTGAATGTGATGTAGGTCATTTGTATATGATATGATAGCCAGGTTTTCATGTTCTTTATTACATTCTTCAATCATAAGGAAAGAAACTTCAGATGATCCTTGAAGCACAATATTATCATTTATGTTGTCTACCACAAATTCATTCAGAGAAACGTTTTCACTTGCTTGAGCAAAGATCTCACCTTGCTGTTCATGAGCTGACTGAATGACCTCCTCATGAAGACTCGGTTCTAATGACAGACTGGCAGCACGACTGAGAACATTTGAATCCATACTGCTATCTATGATCTCAACAACAAAATTCTCCTTTTCAGGATTCAGCACAAGGTATTCTTGGTCATCATGATCTGAATGTTGATCTGAAATAGCTGACTTGACTGCATCACATTCTGAAATTGAATCTTGACTACCCTGCACGCTGTCTTCTTCTGTGGGCAGATCTGAAACGACACTTTCTCTTTCATTATTTTCAGCCATATGACCATCTTTAGCCTGTTGATCTTGATTCTGCTGCAAAATGTCCTGATCATTTGGACAAGTATCCTCTAAATTTTCTTTATGCTGCTGAAATGGATTCTCATACAGAGCCTCCATGATCTCATCATCCATAAAATTATCATCTTCATAATATTTCTCAAGGCTTTCAATAAAATTATAAGCATGCTTGCAACAGTCTTGAACTAAATTTAATGATGGATAAGAGTCCATATATCTTTCAATGAACATAGCATGAAAATCCTTTAAACAATAAATACAAGCAGGCGGCAAACTTTCATACCAAGATTGTGCTTTACATTCCAGAGTGGCCAAGAATATCTTCATCAAGCAATCTTTAGGAAAATCAACCTTCAACTTGCAAATATGCATGTGAAATCTAACAAGATGTAGAGCAGCGTCCTTCCTACCATCATCTTTAAATGTAGGCAAATTCCTTGACCAATCGACCTTCGGAATTTTATTTGGAAAACCAGGGATGTGATCTCGGCTCATGGGAGCGTATCTTCTTGCAACCTGATCCATTTGAAAAGCTCAAAGCTACTAATCTTCCTGCAGTGAAGTCACCAGGAAGCACAAGTTGCTGGATTCTTCAGTGAAAGGAGTCGCCAGGTGAATGATTTCAGCCTTCATATGTGTCTGACTGTTGTCCACCATCAGCATCAGATCTGCAACTTGATACATGTACTGGGGTAATTAAAGTTAGATGTCACGTTTACAAGCTAGACCGGAGATTGACTGAAGCAGCGTTTATCTACTTCCGCTAATGCAAAGCAAAAGTGTTTCGAAGGCTACATGGCATAACTTCAGGCTCCGTCTATAGCTTACAAAACAAATGACATCGACAAGTAAACCATTTGTTCTTCCCCAGTATGGTCGCCACTATGTTAGCGTTCGAATTTGCCTCGGGCTGAGGAAGGCAAAACTTGAGGCAACATTAAACCAAGCTCAGCCTGTAGCTAGCCCTACGAGGACAGGAGAGGGCTCTCTCTGGTCAATCTCGGAAAAAGGTAATCAAAGAGGCTCGAGATGACTGAATTGATGACTAATTTTAGGCTAGGTATGAAGTACAAGGACTATGGAATTTATTTTTTTGAAGTTTTGTTGAATTCAAGGGAAAGGCAATTTTGGGTGCGGGGATGAGGCACAGCTTTTGCAGAGGTCTACTTAGGGCAAGATAGGCGATTGTTTTGATACCTTTAAAGTGATTGAATGAATAGAACTGACAAGTGAGGAGCTAAGGAGAGCAAGGAAGTCTTAAGGATTCTCCTTAAACTGAAGAAAACATGGAAAATTAAACAAACTTAAAGGCAGAGCATAGCAAATTTATGGATTCTACCTTAACACTTCAGTTGTTTAATTGCAGAAGATTAAATAAGGAAAATGATACACATATACAACTTACAAGTACTGAGAGAAACACACCATCAACACATAAGGCCACCTGAATCCCAAATAGTGCTGCAAAACCCTGGTCTATCCTTTGCCAAAATTGCAGATAAAATATGTACAATAGTGTATCAAGCTATTCCAAGAGTCCAACCTTTTTGTCTCCCATCAAAAACCTGGGAAGATTAAGAAGAGAGTTCACCCTTGTAACACCATCAAGAGCAGACCATTCCTCATCATCACCAGTGGAAATACACTCAGCAAGTTTTCTCTGGGATTGTGTTCTCTCTGGGCCCTTCGGTTCCTTGGAGCTCTTGACTCTGTTTAAATTTTGAGATACATCATTCAGATCATTAGCATTCCTGACTGTGTTTGCACGCTCTAAAGTGGGGTTATTTGTCTCACTGAAGTCTTATGTGTTCTTGTCCAAATCTTTACGTGAATCTGTAGCTGACACTGAAGTGATCTCTTGTGTCACTGCTTGACTACTAAGGCTCTGTGCCACTATAGTTTTTGATTTTGGCTCAGATGGTAGAGAATTATTGAGGAAAAGACAGACCGCTGCACAATCATCAACTTTGGAAGTTGGATATTTTAACCTCCATGCTCGAACAACATACTCCACCAAAGCTCTGGCTGCAGTTGTTTGAGAAGGTGCTGATGCCACAATTTCCACAACCTCCTTATTAGACAATACATCCCAGACCCCATCCGTAGCCAGTACAATGAATTCATCTCTTTCAATTAAACGATGGTAAGAGACATCAGGCACAGAGATCAGGCCAAAGTCCTTCAGACAGAAATCACCAAAAGCTCTAGCCATAGCCAGCCCAGGGGAATCATTATGAGGCAACCAAACACGTGCTACCTCAGGCTCATCATGCAATGCAAAAACTCGCCCTTTGCATCGTCGAATCCTCTCAGCTTCCCTTGGGAGATTGGGTTTCAAATCCACAGTCAACTGCATTGCAGACAATGAATTGTCTTGAACTCTCGTACCCAGAACTACTCTCGAGTCTCCAACATTTCCGATTACCAAGTCTTGTCCCTGCTTCACCAAAGTTACTGCAGTAGTTCCACTACAAAAGCAATCTATTGAAGGATGCAGCCTCAACTCCTTATCCATCACTTTAAAGGCTTTCAGAAATGACTCTTTCAATGTCAAAAATATTTCTGGGCACTTCTCCCTCTCTTCCATATCTGTTGACTCCCTCCATTCATTGTCCATGGTAACTGATAGTGATTCCTCAGAATTCATGCTTCCCACAGTGCTATTAGCCTCTTTGATGCTATCATCATCCTTAATCTCTGCTTCCCATTGACTGCTCAGCTTTGATGGCAGTGAATCCCTCACCTTCTTGGAAACTAGATGGCCAAAAGGGCCATGCCCATCAAATACTCCACAGAAAACCGTGTCCCTTCTAGAACCGAAGTCTTGAATGCGTAGCGCCTGTGTATTTTTACACTGGCCAGTGAGGCCCAGTGCGTAGCGCCCACCTCAGTGCGTAGCGCCTTTTGCAGGAGGCATTTGGAGGCCTTCCCGGTGTCAAAATTGGGTACAGGATAGCTCGTTGGAAAGGGCTTTGAGGCTACTTTCCAACCCATCTAGAATTTGTCAATTTGGCATCCATTTGCATTGTAAAACGTCAAATCTCCTAAGACTGGTCAAAATGTTCCAATTGAGGTTGCCTCAAGGCAGAGTGCTGTTGCAGTCAACTTTTGAATGCCTTCCACAACTCCAAATTGAGCTCATGATAGCTCCATGGAAAGATATTTGTGTCTAGTTATCATTTGACTCATCAAAAAAGTCATTTGGCCAACCAAGCTAGGAGAAAACTTGATTTTCCCAAGGTCACTTCAGAGGTGCATTCAATTCTCCTGAGGCAACGATAGTTTTGACATTTCTCTAAAAACATGACACCTGTGTAAAAAGTGAAGGATGTTTTTCTTCTTTGGCATGTTGTGGACAAAACCCTCTCTCAGGTTTTCCAAATTCATCTTTCCTTGCTCAGAAACATCATTTGAGTGAAACCTATCCCGATGTGTGGAACAAGGGATTTTGTCGAAATGAAGCGAAATGAAGGAGATAAGGGGCTTCTAAATTCTTGGGGAAATTTTTGGAAGTAGGGAGGGATGTTAGGAAGCAGGGGAAAGTGGAATCTTAGAGATCGAGCGAGGGGAAGGGGTCCAAAAGGGAAAAACACAGGCCTAGCCTAGAAAATTGCCAAGTTGTGGCAAGAAACTAGGGTTTGTGCAAAAATGAGGAATTTGGGGAATCTCAGTGATGGGAAGTGTTTGATAAGGTACTTTAAGGATAGGGGAAGGTGTATGAACATCAAGATATAAGGTTTTCTAATGATTTGACCATCCAAGAGAAATTGCCTTCAAAACCCTAGGAGAGGGAAATGAACCTTGCCTAGGCGCAACTGAAGCATGAACAAGGTGTAAAATGACCCAATGGAACTTGACATGATGATGAAAACCCTATGAATGATGATAGGCTCAGCTGAATGATGACATGGACCGACATTTGGACAAATTTAGAAGGAGTGAAAGCAAACCCTAGACCTAATGCCTAGTGACCAAATTTTGCTTGAAGACTCTTTGAAATGACAAAATTTGACCTTGACACTCTAAGACCACTTTGTAAGAGCATATTTGATCACTGGAGGAAGGCTGGAAAGACTGACACTAACACAGGCTAGGGCCTCACAACCTGAGTCACAAATTGCCCTGTGGCTACATTGCATACTCTATATATCTTTTCACACAACACAAACTGTCTTATATAGGAAACTACAAAGGGAGGAATCATTTAAGATCCATGAGTTTCTCCCACAATCACTCAATCAAACCCCTAAATCTCTCTATTTGCATGTATGGTAGATAATTACATTTAATCAAGCCTTTAGAGACTTCAATTCCATCAATTTAGCTCTATTTAAATAGAATTTTCCCCGGTTTACAATGATTGTCCAGGTTTCCCTTTTCACAACTTTGAATTTAAATTTTGATTAAGGGTGTTCCGATGCTCCTACATCAGACTCCCGAGGTACAAAACTTTTCTATGACCACCTAGTCATATGCCTTCTTCATCCCTTATCAATTCTACCACATCCTATGTGGAATTGCCTTTATGATCTTTCCGTGAGATACAACAAAATCTTTGCAGTAACTAGTCCTCCTTGCTACCCGATACCTCACCAAGCTTCTCTCCTCTGAGCTCAGTCTTTCAGCATCTCTCTAGTTCTCTCTTCTTTGGAACCATTTGAGCACTCCTGGCTCTAGGCTGCTGCAATATTATCACCTTCTCCTGTCTCTACCTATATGACAATATAAAGACCACAAACTTTCCAATCTAAAACATAACTGTACCTCCTTCTTTTGCACGCAGAATCTTCTTATGCTCCGATACCACTTTGACACAACAAAACTACATCTTTACATAATTTGCGCATGGATCTGTGGGTTATGGGCCCACGTATACATCGAAAGAATTTCAATCAACATACTTCACAAAAAAATAAAAACCACAACCGCAATATAACTTGCTCGGCCAATCTCCACCATTGATCAATCCCACTCGATCCAAAGGATATCACGTCATCTGCTTGCCAACTAACCCGGACGATCTCCACCATTGATGTGATCCGTCCAATCGAAAAGTTGTCGCGCAATCTCGTGCAGATTCTTGCACGACCGATATCAGGTCGAGAGCATGTGAGAAAAGTAGTTTTCTCGTGCTACGTGTCACCCACTAAGGTTAATCACGTGAAATTTAAAAATACCATTTACCACTTTGAGACCATGCGATATACCACTTAACGTCTTTGTAGACCACTCCATCCTTCTGCTAACACGTGGTTTTAATCTCTGCCATTCCTCTTCTGTCGATATTATCTGTCGATCTGGCCAATCCGACGAATCTCTCATGTGCTTATCGGTGGAATTTTTATTACAACACGAATTTATCTCTGCCATACTTTGTCTAAGGCGAAGTTCATAGGAACTTCATCCCTTGCACTCGCACATGCAATTTATCAACCTATAGTAAAGAATGTATATGTAAACAATACAAAGACACAAAAAATCTAGATTTCACCTGGATGTATAATAACACGCATATTTCAATTATAAACTGAACTTGCTTACAAGCTAGGGCCTCACGACCCGAGTCACAAATTTCCCTACGGCTACATTGCATACTCTATATATCTTTTCACACAACACAAACTCTCTTATATAGGAAATTACAAAGGGAGAAATCATTTAAGATCCATGAGTTTCTCCCATAATCTCTCAATCAAACCCCTAAATCTCTCCATTTGCATGTATGACACATAATTATATTTAATCAAGCCTTCTAGAGACTTATAAATTCCATCAATTTATCTCTATTTAAACAGAATTTGCCCCGGTTAAAAATGATTGTCCACGTTTCCCTTTTCATAGCTTTGAATTTAAATTTTGATTAAGGGTGTTCTAATGCTCTTGCATCAATTTATAGCAAAGGGTGGGGTGGCCCTTAAGATTCCCATTTGTGACTGTTCAACCACCCTCATGACTCTTCACCTACTCTTTGACTGTTACATTCACTATTGACACTTGACTTACACTTGACATGACTCAACATTATAATGCACATGTACCCATGTGAACACAATGGCTTGAGCAAGCCAAACTAGACATCCTCATGTTGATCAAAAGTAACATATTAGTGCCAACCTTTATAGTCTCTGATAGTGTTCATGTGTTCCGCAGTGACATCTGTCTGAAACCTGAATTTTGCCTCCATTCATCTAGGTACACTGGTCAGGCTCCTTTATCTAACTCATCTGAAAGCATACGCATCATTGTCAACAATGTGGTTGGACCAGTAACATACTTGTGCATGATGTCTACACTGATAGGCAAGTTTGGGCTAGTGGCGATGCACATCAACTCGTCGAGGTAGGAGTCAAGCTCTAGTCGGACCTACTTCTTGGTCTTCACCTAGGTGAGAGTCCCAAGTGATGGTATCGCATGTGTGCACACCACACCATCCATGTTCTTGAATACTCATGCATGGGAAGCCTCTATGCTAGTGATTAGTTGCGGGAGGTCCTCATAGTTCCGAATCTGACTCCAGATACATGCTTTCAACTGAACCGTATTTGGCCTCATCATCTTTAGCAAGTGAAGTGGGGCTCCCTTGTACTTCATCATCCATGTTTGCATGTCATCAACAACAGCATGTATGTTCATCAAGATGCGTGCTCTCCTAGCAAATCACTACTGCCATCTCTTGAAAAGGACTACTGCCATGTGCACAGTACCAAACTTGGAGTACAAAGCTCGCATAACTATTTCGAGGGATAATACTTCATGTAGTATTTCCTTCTTCAATTTATCTAGGGCGGAAATTGTCACCAAGTTGCCTCCTTGCTTGGCCACCTAAGAAAATGAACACTTGAGCTAGTGGCTTCGGAATACACTCTAGTTTCATATGCCAAAGCAGCTAGATGCTTGCACACATGAGTCATGATCACTCGTTCTTAAAATTGCGTAGGGGATTTTTGATCCTCTAGAGTTGACACTCTGCGAGACTGCACCAATCTATGTTGTGATTCATCAAGCGAGGTGTTGTGCATCTCTTCTTATAGCTGATCACCAAGGATCTTAGTGCCTCTTTGGTCATCTGAGACTTGCTCTTCTTCTAAATGCATTGAAGTGGGTGAGTTGAACTCTTTGTGGTGAGGCATGAGGTCAGTTTCCTGTTCCAATTCCTGCTTCTCCATGTCTGCATCCAACTATTGAAGTGCATGTTCTATCTCATTAGCAATGTCTTTCCCCTGCGATGCTTCACCCTGTTCGCCTGATGCCAGTTGTTCAGATGAATCAACTACTTGCACGGATGTTGCTTCGTCTGTTTGCACATGATGCGCCCCCTGCTATATCTGTTGCTGTTGCACTTCCCTCCCCTATTTGTGTAGCTCTTGTTCCTTTCAGAGTTTCTCTCTCAGCTCATGCAACTCCTTCTTTGCTTCTTCCATTCTCTTCTTATCCTTCTACCTTGACGCAATTCACTTGTTGCGCTGCTGCCCATTTTCCTCTATAGCCATAGTTGATTTCTCCATAAGTGGATATGCTCCAAACTTGTAGCTTTTCTCCTCCTCCATGCGATTGACAATATTCCTCTTCCCTTTGTCGCACACTGGTATGCTTGGCTCTGGTGCCACTGCAGCTACTGCCACTACTGTTGGTTCTCTCCGTGATGCTGCTTCGCTAACCAGTCCACAGTGAATCTGACTGGTTCATTGGGTCTAGAGAAACTGTACCAATATCTCCATGTGTCCTCCTTGGCCCAATGAAATACCCTGTAGATCCAGTTGAACTGAACTCTTGTGCAGTGATCCTTCAAAATGAAATGTGGGTCATATGGATTGTATCTTCGAAGGTCGAATGGGTATTTCTTCATTAGTTCTGCTTCGACATCTGCTTGCTTGATACTCCAGATCTCATATAACCCAATCCGCAATGGAAGAGTGGGCCAAGGTGCCTTCTTCTTCCGGTGCAGTCTAGCTATCAATCCTACCAAGATGTGATAGGCTACTTCTTGCATGACAAGTACGTCCAAGGAAAACTTTGGCAGAACATGTGGAGGCTTCTCCGCACTAAACATTTGGATGAAAGCGCCGGACGATGAGGCATACCAATATGCGATTCCTATCAATTCCTCCATTGCCTCCTTTGACATGTAGGGTGGATCTTGTTTGAATATCATCTTGTACAAAGGGACAACATAATGATCGAACAACCTTGTGATTACTCCTTTGAAGTTGCATTCGAACAACAACTTGAAATATGTGTTCACAGTAGTCTCCACCGATGACCATGCCCACTCCAAGCCCGGGACCTTGTGTCGGGCATAGACTGCATCTAGGATGTAGGTAGACATGTAAATATCTACATGCATACCTTCGGGTGACTGTCAAGCCTTCGTGACCTGCTCCTTCAACTGATGAGCCAGTATGCTGGACCAGGTACATGGTTTTCCTTCTCTAGCCACTTAGTCCAGTGAAACCACCCAACTCTGTGGGAAGGGTTTCATGCTTGTTTAGCCATACAGTTGACAAGACAATATGATCAAGTATTGGTACACCTTCCTCAATATCTGTGTTTTTTAGACCTGGTTAGGTGTCATCGTGAAACGAGCTAGCTCCTTTACCCAATCCTTCAGAATGTCTCTAGAGTTAGCACTAATGTTGGGTAATTTGAATGAAGTCTCCATGACAGTCACGAGCTTTGGCATCTGATACATCTCATCATAATCCTGTTCCTAGAAGGTCACAAGCTTCATCCCACAGACACTTCTCAAGGTCATCGTCTGAGGATCAGTGTGAGAGACGATCCAGTGTATCATGTTCGCACATGGGAACACGAGAAATCTACATGCAATCTGATACAAGCTAGACTTGTTGTTGGACACCTAATCCTAAAGGGTTAGTGTGGAAGCCGAAAAGACTAAGCAGTCCAAGAGACCTTGGGATCTGAAACCCAAGAGTCACAACATTGTATTATAAATGTACATCTCCTGTTAATAAAAAATGAACTCACTGATTTATCTTTCCTATTGTCTTTACTATCCATGTGTGTTTAACATGGTATCAGAGCCAGTACGTTCATAATCTGCTCAATCCTTTGTGAGCCACTTGTTTTTTTGTGGCCTGTGTAAACCTACGCATCGAGTATACACTGGTTGTATATGTAAGATGGTGATGGCAAATATATTTTGAAGACCGATTATATGCTGGTATATATGTTCGTTGGAATGCTTTTGAATAATAACATTTGAATGGTTGATGCTTGATATTGCCTTGTTTTTAAATCATTTGAATGGTATATGGTGCAGTTCATGAGTGTAATGGTGCGTTACGCTGCTGGAGACCATTCAGTGGCTGTTGTAATCAAAACATTCTATCAGTTCTAGAATCGAAACGTTCTCTCCCATAAATTCCAGCGCTCCTGACATGCTGCCTCTGCCATATAACGCATCTGTCCTCTGCGTGATTCTCTGCACCTCCCAGCGCTCTGTCCTCTACCTCTGCCAGCGCTCTGTCCTCTGCGTGATTCTCTGCACCTCCTAGCGCTCTGTCCTCTGCCTGATTCTCTGCACCTCATTGAATCTCTGCGCATCCGTTTTCTGCTGCGCTCAGTCATCAGGACAGAGGTGTCATGAAGACTGCGCACTATACATCCGTTGAAGCGTTTGAACACTATTTTCGGGTTACATGCATCTGAACGTGTTTTGCTCAGCCGAGAGATAACAAAGAAGGTGAACATACAGTCCCTACTCCTGGTCGGAATTCCAAAATTAATGAACAGTGAGTTTTCTGGAGAATGCAAAAGTATATTATGTGTTTAATTAAAATGCCTGCCGCCGAGATCCTTTCAGTTATTTAGCAGATGTAGAATTTGAATGTAGACCGGTTGTCTGTCATTTTTTCCATTCAAAGCTAGGACGTCGCGCGTTTGATCGCGGCCCTATGAAATGATTTACCATACTTGTCTGTCATCTTCGCTCCCGTTTCAAAATTTGATGGGCTCTTTCTAGTTTTTTGAAGAATTAAAACTGAATCAACAGTCCAGCGCTTCGCATGTGGCATGGAAAGCAAACGATTTCAACACCCCTTTGGTGAGCCAGCGGAAGTGGCGCAGCGGAAGTTTGGTGAGCCCTTGGCTTCTTAAAGCTCCAACAATCATCCTCTGACTGTTTTGATCTTCAGATTGTTCAGGACTATTTATATTTAATGTCGAAAAGCTTCCTTGCACCATAAACATCACCCTTCTTGCAAAGCCAATAGATAAGTGTTCTGTAAACGACATTATCCGGTGTACAATTCTTGTTCAGCAATCTCTTCCACAGCATTCTGGCATCTTCCACTTCACCCTCATTGCAGAGACCATCAATAACCTTACTACACAGGCTCGGGTTGGGTATCATCTTTCTATCAACTGTGTTATCCAACAAGCTCACGGCCTCGCTGATCTTGCCCTCTCTGCAGTAAGCTTCAATAACTACACTGTATGTAATGTCTATGATTGGACAGCCATTCTCCTCCATATGATCCATAAGGTTCACAGCTTCCTGCAACTCTCCTCGCTTACAATGCTCATCGATCAATATCGTATTCTCAAGGCCTTCAAACTCTCTGAGATTGAAACGCGAAGCGACACTGATTTCTGAGGCCCACTTTCATAGAAAAAAGCCCCTCCGGCTGCCGCTCACAGTGCACCGTCTTATTGTCCATCCACGTCAGGAAAATCTCAGAGAGCAGATTCTCCTGGACTTTAAATCATCACGCCTACGATACAGTACATGCTTTGCTTAACAAATTAAGATATCGGTTCGTTGGACATCGAAAATGTGGAAGCGTGAGGCTGGCTGCACGAGCTCGGTTAGAGGTTCCCAACAATAATGGCTTGACCCAAATTTCTGGCAACCACTCAAAATGATTTAAATTTTAGAGGATGCAGCAGTTTCATATAAATTTACTCTTCCAGTGGCTGGAGTCGACTTCTGTTCAGTTCCGGTCAAGTTGTTTTGATTCTCTCTGCTCAGTTAATTAGAATAGATTTTTTCAACTCGTCATCTACGTTATAATGATAAACCAACATATATAAATATGGGCAGACGCAGAGCAACCCAATAGCCAGTATCTGTTTGTATTTGGGTTGAATTCGTGGACCTCCATCTGAGGATAAACTGGATTGTGTAACCTCTGCAATGGCGGATTTTGCAGTAGTAGAAACAGATCTCTTCCTCAAATCACCCATCCTCTCAGATTCGTCGATTTTGACTTCTTCGGATCTCTGTATATATTGAAATTTAACTCCCTGCGCTTTGCAGAGGATCGTCCCTCTTCAATTCCAGTGTGCTCTAAAGGAGTTAAAGGGTTCTCTTCATTCTACAATTGGTTGATGCAATTCGGCCACATTTACCAACTTTGCGCAGTAGTCCTTTTGGCAAGCGAATTCTTTCACGTAACAATTTGAAAAAGTAACCTGTATACATGTCATTTTGGAGACTCGTGGTTTTATAGAATACAGCTCTGGCACCCAACGTTCTCATCAGTGTGCCACATTTTGTAGACTGTAGATTATTTTCTTTTTGTTACCGTGTAAAATCAATACTGAATGTGTAGCCTCGTAATAAGATCTTGTGGCTAGCAAGAGCACTGTATTTGTTGTTTAGATTGGAGGGTAACGAGTGCCTGTATCGGCTCACAGTTGTACACCGAATCAAATCAGTAATTGTTTCATGAGGAAGTTTCATTTGCAGCCAAAAGTGTATATCTTTTGAGAATCCCTATAGAGCAATCATTTTAGATACAAAGATTAATGAGTGTTCCACAGACAGGCTTGTAAGGACATTTTTCTGTCTGTGGTTATGTATCAGCTGTTTTCTTTTATAGCTTCCTGGATATAACTCCAAAAGCTTGCTGCTGATACTATAAAAGCTTGCTATAAACTCAGATCTTTATAGTGACAGAAAGTGCCCAGTTGGATCCTGCTGAAGAGTGGAGCATGCTTTGTTGGAAGTTAAACTCTCAGGTGAATTGAAGAAAATTCATTTTTTGAATGAGGAGTCTGTTTTCTGGATATCACCATTCTTTGTATGTTGAATCTATTGCAAGCTGATCGATTTGAAGATTGTTGCCATAAGTTTATTTGGTGTCCATCTTTTCCTCATTGTTTTACTATCTTTTGAGGTTAGAAATGGCTCCAATCGGTGCAATATTAGAGTTAGTGGACAATCTAATACTCTCTAGTATGAATAATACAGTCAAAATCAGCAAGGATTTTCTCACCGATATTCATAGTTGTTTGCAAAATGTATAAGAAAAGATCGATTTTTTGTAGCTTGAATCAGAGCTACAGCAAGAAGAGCTACATCAAAATAGACACCATTCTGAACCTGTTTTTGTTCAGAACATTGAGACAACCACCCATCAGCAGCATGTTAATAATGTTACAGTTCATTCAAATAAAGCAGCAGTTGTATATGCAGATGCAGAAACTCAGTCTGCACTTCCCAAGCCCATCATCAGACCTTGGGAATAGCTTGTCCACAACAAGCACAGAACTGGTCTTGGATATGACAAGGACTTGTCCTTTCATATTCCAGACTATGCCAAGCCCATTCAGTTTCAGAGTGCTGGATTCATTGATGACTGTTCACCTGCTTCTCATGATAGTTCAGCTTCAGCTGTTCCAGATTCTGCGCCTCTTCCACAACAACAACAACAACAGATCGTGAAATGCCAACACTGTGACCGAGTTGGCCATCTGAAAGATCACTGTTTTGATCTTCATCCATGTAAGCACTGTCATAAAACCAGCCATTCTTCACACAAATGCTTCAAAAAAAAACGTCCTGCAAGAACAAAGATTCATCTTGGATGGATCGCTTCTTGGCAATGGGCATCAACAGCCAAGAAGATATTCCAAACACATGTCAGAACTTGTTCCAGAATATTGAACAGTCTTGCAGTTGAGTTTTCTCCATCTTCTCACCTTGTACCTGACAGGGGGGGAAATGATGGTCATCTACAAGCTTCAAAGTCACATCAAGTGAGCCTGAGCCACAACCTGCCACACCAGTTTCAGAGTTGTAGCCAGAGACAAAGATGCCCGTGAACACAGATTGAGAACACTTCCTCTAGCAGAAGACTCCAGCTTCTTGCCAGTTTTGGAAGAATTCAAGGAATTGCATTAAGCATTCCAGAGTCGTTGGTTATCCTTAAGCCATCACAAGTTGAGACTTCCCTTTTGAGGTTGAAGTTTTACCTTTTATGCGGGGTGAGACCTCCCTTTTATGGTTGAAGGTTTCCCTTTATAAAACAATAGGATCACTTCCTCTAGCAGAAAACTTATGTTTCTCACCATTTTGGAAGAGTTCCGGGAACTGCACTAAGCGTTCCAGTGTTGGTGGTCATCCTTAAACCACCGCCCTTTTTTACCAACATTTCATAGAGCACATTCAGCCTAGTGCTGCCATGCATTTTTTGCACATTTTGTATTACAGCTCTTTTCTTGGACTCATACATAACCCTTCGGATTAAGGGGGGGAATTTTGGACACCTAATCCTAAAGGGTTAGTGTGGAAGCCGAAAAGACTAAGCAGTCCAAGAGACCTTGGGATTTGAAACCCAAGAGTCACAACATTGTATTATAAATGTGCATCTCCTGTTAATAAAAAATGAACTCACTGATTTATCTTTCCTATTGTCTTTACTATCCATGTGTGTTTAACACTTGTGAATGTTCACATACCCCTGAATTATTCAAGTTGTTCGCAAAAAGTGCCTGGAAATGTTTCATTGAATTCTTTCCACTTCAGTTTGATGTCCTTGTCTAGATACAGCTTTGTATCTTCATAGATCGACAGACTAGAGGACATTTTCTCAACTGCTTCTCCAGATACATTTCCATCAATGTCCTAAGATCCTATTCTCTTGGAAACCATTGAGAAAGATGAACACCTAAAAGGTCTAGAGACAAGCAACATGCATGGCAAGAAATCTGTCAGCGAAAACAAAGCAAATTGCGGGGAATGACACAACACATACCTAGGAAACTGATGAGAAAGATTGCACAATTTCTTTTGGGAGGCTAGCTGCCAGAACTGTGCAAAAGGAAGTATGGGTTGTCTAGGACACAGTGGTTGTTAGATCTATGCAGTGTGCAATCTAGACTGGATGCTTGCTGCCGAGATTGCACAATACGCAATTCCAACTGAGAAGGACTAGAGGCCCAGGGACATATTTGCACAATTTCCTGGGCCAACATTCACTGTCCTCTAGAAATGCACAAAATAGTCATGGACGGAAGTGTTGGTAAAAAATGTGCATTTCTAGAGAGGAAGGTAGAGCCTTCCTTCCCCAGATTGCGTAATGTAGTCTTAGTGAGGCAGAGTCTGGGCTAAGGTTGGCCTGACTCGTCGATGGGCAACTGAAAGAAAATAAGAAGGTGAATGCATGGAAAAACTAAGTGATAGCAGCACTGATTGAAAATGCATGCAAAACATGAATGAAATATTCAGCAAATGGATCAACATGCATGTGCGTGAAGCAGTTCGCTGGTTAGGAAAATGTTCATGCAAAACAGTTTCATGCATGTGACAGTAGTGAGATAGCAACGAAAACTGAAACAGAGCTAGGACAAGCTAGCATACATGTAAACGTCAACAAGCGTTCAAATAAATCAAGCAAACAAAAATCACACAAGTGAATACACAAAAAGCGATAGAAATGCTGAAAAAGACAAGTTGAGACCACTTACCCATGAATAGCTGAGTCAGACATGTCCAAGAGTCCTAGATGTGCTATGGGATGTCATATCTCCAAGATCAATGTGAAAGAATGAGATATGATTCGTCGAATAAATAAATTTGGGCTCATGATGCGCATGCCACAAATCTAGGAAAAACTGACACTTGGAGGGAAACTTCTAAAACAACTTTGCATGTAACCCCTGGCTGCTAAAAATAGCTCCTTGAATCATGGGATTCCTTTTTCATGTTTCCTTTTGATATTCTACGAAGAGCAAGTCATGCATGCATGCAAGTCAAGTTTCCTTGGTCCCCGGTGGAACTGGTCAACCGGACTACTCATGCATGTGGCTGCTCAACTGCTTGAGAAAAATGCTCATTTCTTGCTGGGAGCTAGGTTGACTGCCCAGGAGGATTGCACAATTTATGGGTAAAGCAGCTGACTACTGCCCATATTTGTGCAAATTTTGGGTTGAGCAGCTCTGCTGGGGAAATTGATACAAATCTTGTTGGGAATGTTGACTGGTAGGATTGCGCAATCCTTGAGCCCAATAGGCTGCCAGAGAGGATTGCGCAATTTCTGGAGGGAAGGCAGGTTTCCCTCTAGAAATGCACAATTTTCTTGGGGAAGTTTCTCAGCTTGCAGCTGGACTAAGTCCATGTGAACAACCTGTGAGGGGAATGGATCAAATTGTGCTCGACAGGTTACCTTTATGCATGAAAAACACTGAAGCTTGTGTACTTGATGAAGCAAGACAAAGTGTCATGTAAGGTTGGTAGGGAGGCTCCAAAATGGGCTAAGGAAAAAATTTGGAGGGTGGTTGTAGCTGCTACAACACTTGGCGACACACTGGTAGAACGCTAGCTCTTTGAATGGACCTTGTTCGTGAAGAGCAAGTCTAACACCTCCAGAAGTATTGTTCAGTTCTCAACTCATCTTGGTTTCGCACTAGCATGATTGCAAGATGTAGCATCTGCCAAGCTCTTGGTCAATTGACATACATTCCAAACCAAGACAACATAATTGTTTCGATTGGGGTTGAGGGGTATATAGGTGCATAAGCAGTATAATCGTTAGAGTCTTAGTTCCATCTCTGGTGTTGCTCGACTGCCAACAGGCCTGGGCAATACCCCAGTGGAGTCACATAGGAACACAAGCATGGTTCCACTACTAGTGAGCCTGGTTAGTACCCCGGTAGAGTTACTTGCATCACCTCCCTACGTAGGAAGCCTTCCTCTTCTTTAGCCTTATTTATTTTTCATTTTGAATTTTTTGACTTTTCATTTTTTTCATTTTCCATTTTTTCAAATGTGCATAGCACTTATTCATTTCAGAGGTGAAAGAGGGATCTCGACTTATTGAGAGCATAAGAGGTTGTTCCAGCAGAGAAGTATTTTATGTATCTTTGACGTGCCTGTTAAGTTTTTTCCCCCTCACCCTACTCTACTTGACTAGCTGACAAGGGTTAACCCAAAAACAACTAACTAGAGAAGGTGACACTAGTTAGCGCGCAAGCATTGTGTTTTCACCAAGGTTCACTTCGAATAGTATTTATTTTCCTTCAACGTATCACAGACTAAAAGTAAAAATCTCTTCATACAGAGGCGAGATGACAAATAACCAAGTAGTGATAGTTGTACAATCCCTCTTGTACTTCACCCAGCTCATTACAAGAGTCATACATGGTTTTATGAAAAACTAACTTACGAATGAAACAAACGAACTAACAAATATCAAAGCAAAGAAAAAGCAGAAGCAAAATTGAAAGAAAATAAAGTAAGCAAACAAGAAAGTAGACAAACAATAAAGTAGACAAACAAGAAAACAATGCGAATAAGTAAATTGACTGAAAACAAACACTACTCCTACTCCTACACTAACAATGCATGGGCCTGATCACATGAAGTGATATTTCCAATGTAGCCACCAGCGCATTGGTAAACCCATGTTGGTGAAGACTTGGTCCGTGAGCAACCCAGTTGTGTGCACCAGCAAGTAAGAAAGTTATAACAATGAAGACAACCACACTTTGTGTCTGATAATGCCCATAGGACATAAGTGAGTGCAAGTTCATGACTAGAAGTCCGTGGACTTATCATGGTGTTGTGTAACACTGCGTGTAACTTTGAAGCATAAGCACACTATTGACTGAGACATGCAAGAAAACGAAAGAAACGAAGATAACTTGCATCGTACACGTGTGCTTGCAATGTAATATTCCTCCAATGCATGAGAAATGGGATCATGCAGTTCGAGTGGAGGAGATGTGATCTTTGTGTGAGATGGATCTTAAATGAATAGAGAAGAGTGATGAGGAGCCTTGGGTGATTGAAAATTTTCCTTATCAGAAGTGAGACTAACCCCAAGAGAGAAAGGGCTTGACATAGCCATAAGCTCGGGCTGAAGTGCCTTGAAGGTCTTGGGTGTTTCAACTTCATCATCAGGTAAATCATTATAGACCAGTGGCTTCGAAAGATCAACTATGAGAGAGTCATGATCGAGACCAAATACGGAAAAAAATGGATCACAATCGCCATGATTATAAAAATCAATGATTTCATCGGCATCCTCATGATTAGATGAATCAAATAGAGAGGTAGATGAAAAGAAAACAAACTCATCCTCTGTGTTTTCATAAAAGATAAATGAAAGATCAAGTGGATTTTCAATGAATATCTTATCCTCTTTGTTTTCGAATCATGGGCCAACATCTAGCGAGTCCTGCAAATGATCAATAATGGGTGCACCCATGGATGGAGACACACATGCAAAATCATGGATGGTAGGTTCACCGAAGATGTCAGGAAAGAATGGAGGGGGCTCAGACCAAAGGGAGTCATCCTTCGTCGAGTGTTGATGCTCAAGCTCCCACTCATACTCTTCATGAATGATAGCGCATGTTGGTTGTGTAACAATGGGTTGTTCCTCGCTCAGAACAAGTGAAGAGTCTGGAATGGATGAACAAAAGACAACATCATCCGGAGGAACACCCAAGTACGAAGACGAAGGTTGTAGAAAGAATGCACATGAGAACTCAAAGGAATCACAACCAAATCTGCACGAAAAATTCGTGAAGTGATGTTGGGAGAATGTGAAAGATGAATAGGTGTGTGAGCATGATCTTCAACATCACTAGGCAGTGGTAGAGCTGTTGAATGTGAGGGGGGCGGATAGTCAGTCGAGGCAGTTTCCACATCCACATGAGATTGTGAAGCTCCATCAATGAAGAATGTTGAATGAGGCTTGATCTTAAGCTTTTTCTTGGGATGGGAATATTTATTAAGGCAATGTTTGAATCGGTCCCAAAAATAAGCAAATTTCATCTGGCTCCTTAGAGCTTGAAACTGCAAATCACGGAAGCGCTACCAAAAATCAATAACCGATTCATGTGGAGCCTTTCATTGGCATAACAGTTTTTGGTCAATATGGTCTCGTTAAAATTGATAGAAAGTGTCTTCGATAAGATCAGATAAGTGCTCAAGTGATTGCACGCTGTTAGCCGATAAGCTGAGCAGCCATCTACATGGACATTCGGGAAGTGTGTGTGCAAGCAGTAAGCTGGCCTGTTCATCAAAACATCCATCTTCCTCATGAAGCATGGAAATAAATCCATGTAAGTACTTAGGCCAGGCCACTTCGCCTTCGCCATCATACGTGAAAGTGGACAAGAGATTGAAAAACTCCCCCGTGATGGAGACATCTTCACAATTCAAAAAACACTGCGGGAGGAGAAGAGTGCAAGAATCCATGAAAGATATGCATAAATTAAAAATTGGATGAGAGGACACAACTTTTCATATGGCCCTCCTTCTATCACCAAAAATGTTGACAGTGCTAGTCCTACCAACATGTCAAGGGGATCTCCCTAGTCAGAAGCCCCAATTAGACCTCAGACTGTTTGGTGTAGGAGTCCCAGCAGTTGGTCGTAAGGTAATGCCTTGACCACAATGTCACATAGAGGCAAGTAAGATAACTCTATCAGTAGCAAGGGTGTGACTGTTGCAGTGAGGCAAGGAAGGTGAATGAAAATTTATAACACATGGTGGGTGAGAAGAGTGTGCCCCTTGGAAACCTGTAGTAGTACTCAGCTAAGAAGGGAAAACACGAGCGAAGATGCATCACAAGCTGGAAAGCATATCAACTGAAAATCCAAAGTGATGGTTAAACCAACACCACATCTGCAAGATTCATATAATTGCATACGAATTAGTTCATACACAAATATGTAAGTTAAACAACATATATTGCTAAGCAACCGGAGCAATCCAACTACAAGAACAACATATGCATGAAAATGTGTTGGCTCTTATTATATAAAGAAGTGTAACTCCCAATCATACAATACATCCATGTAAACCTTCTAACCCCAATAATGAAGCGTTACAGCCACATCTGCCTGCTCCTCCAAAGAGATGAACTAGCTTCATACAGTGGAGAAGCCAAGGTGTGTTACAATACTGTCCAAGCTTTCTTCAAGATAGTCTTAACAGAAGCTTGGCTGACCAAAAGCCCTTCCAATGAGCTATGAGGGACTACTTATAGCAAAGGGTGGGGTGGCCCTTGACATTCCCCTTTGTGAATGTTCAACTACCCTCATGACTCTTCACCTACTCTATGATTGTTACATTCACTATTGACATTTGACTTACACTTGACATGACTCAACATTACAATGCACATGTACCCATGTGAACATAATGGCTTGAGAAAGCCAAACTAGACATCACTCTGACTTAGACAACTATAGAAGTCTAACTGCTCAACATCCTCATGCTGATCAAAAGTAACATATTGATGCCAATATTTGTAGTCTCTGATAGTGTCCATGTGTTCCGCGGTGACATCTATCTGAAACCTGACTTTCACCTCCATAGCATCTGGGTACACTGCTTGGGCTCCTCCGTCCAACTCATTTGAAAGCATGTGCATCATTGTCTTCAATGTGGCGAGACCAACAACATACTTGTGCATGATGTTTACACTGATAGGCAAGTCTAGGTTGGTGGTGATTCACATCAACTCATCGAAGTATGAGTCAAGCTCTAGTCAGACCTGCTTCTTGGTCTTCACCTAGGTGAGAGTCCCAATTGATGGGATCACATGTGTGCGCACCACAACATCCATGCTCTTGAATATTCATGCATGGGAAGCCTGTATGCTAGTGATGAGTTGTGGGAGGTCCTCATAGTTCTGGATATGACTCTGGATAAGTGCTTTCATCTCGACCACATTTGGCCTCATCATATTGGGCAAGTGAAGTGGGGCTCCCTTATACTTCATCATCCATGTTTGCATGTCATCAACAAGAGCATGTATGTTCTTCAAGATGCATGTTGTCCTAGCACATCGTTTTTGCCATTCGTTGAGATGGACAATCGCCTTGTGAACAATACCAAACTTGGAGTACAATTCTCTCATAACTGTGTCGAGGGACAATACTGCATCTAGTATTTCCTTCTTCAATTCATCTCGGGCAGACATTGTCACCAAGTCTCCTCCTTGCTTGGCCACTTGTAGTTCCTTCACCATTCGCTCATTCTTAGTTATAAGAAGACGAACTATTGAGCTAGTGGTTTCAGCATACACTCTGGTTGCATTGGCCAAAGTAGCTGGATGCTTGCGCACATCAGTCATGATCACTCATTCTTCAACTTGTGCAAGGGATGTTTGATCCTCCAGAGTTGACACTCTGCGAGACTGCACAAATCTATGTTGGGATTCATCAAACAAGATGTTGTGCATCTCTTCTTCCAGATGATGACCACTGATCTAAGTGCCTCCTTGGTCATCCAAGACTTGCTCTTCTTCTAGATGCATTGAAGTGGGTGAGTCGACCTCTTTGTGGTGAGGCATGAGGTCAGTGTCTTGTTCCAACTCCTACTACTCCATGTCTGCATCCAACTGTTGAAGTGCATTTTCTATCTCATGAGAAAAGTCTTTCGCCTGTGATGGTTCGCCCTGTTCGCCTAATGCCAGCTGTTCAGATGAATCAATTACTTGTACCGGCGTTGCTTCATCTATTTTCACATGATGCGTCCCCTGCTGTGTCTATTGTTGTTGCACTTCCCTCTCCTGTTTGCGCCTCTTAGAGTTTCTCTCTCAGTTCATGCAACTCCTTCTCTGCTTCTTCCATTCTCTTCTTATCCTTCTGCCTTTGCGCAATTCACTTGTCGCGTTGCTGCCTCTTTGCCTCTATAGCCATAGCTACTTTCTCTACAAGTGGATTTGCTCGAAAATTTCTTCCTTGCTACTCCTCCATGCGATTGACAATCTTCTTCTTCCACTTGTCACACATTAGTATGATTGGCTCTGTTGCCACTGCTAGTGCTCTCCATGATGCTACTTCACGGTACTTCACTAACCACTCCACAGTGAATCCAACTAGTTCATTGGGTCTAGAGAAACTATAGAAATATCTCCATGGGTCCTCCTTAGCCTAATGAAACAACCTCTAATATCTTCAGGTACATCTAAAGGTCTTCAAGGTGTTCCCCAAAAGTGCCTGCAAATGTTTCATTAACTTCTTGCCACTTCAGTTTGATGTCCTTGTCTAGATACAACTTTGCATCTTCATAGATCAACAGAATAGAGGAAATTTTCTCAACTGCTACTCCAGGTGAATTTCCATCAGTGTCCTAAGATCCTTTTCTCTTAGAAACCATTGAGATAGATGAATAGATGAAAGATATGGATACAAGCAACATGAATGGCAAGAAATCTATTAGTGAAAACAAAGAAAATTCTGGGGAATGACACCGCACATACCTGGGAAACTGATTAGCAAGATTGCACAATTTCTTCTGGGAGGCTGGGTGACTAGTTGCCGGAACTATGCAAAAGGTAGTCTAGGTTGTCTGGGAGGTAGGAATGGCTCTTGGATCTATGCAATGTGCAATCCATACTGCTTGCTAGCTACTGAGATTTCGCAATGCGCAATTCCAGCTGGGAAGGACTGGAGGCCTAGGAACAGATTTGCGCAATTTCATGGGTCATCAGTCACTATCCTATAGAAATGTGAAAAACAATCCTGGATGGTAGTGATGAGAAAAAATATGCATTTTTGGAGAGGAAGGCAGAGCATTCCTTCCCCAGATTGCGCAATGTAGTCTCAGTGAGGCAGAGTCTGGGCCAAGGTTGTCCCGACTCGCCGACAGGCAACTGAAAGCAAATAAGATAGTGAATGCATGGTGACACTAAGTGATAGAAAAAGTGATTGAAAATTCATGCAAAAAAAGAATGAAATATTCAGTGAACAGATCAACATGCATGTGGGTGAAGCAGTTTTCTGGTTGGGCGAACGTTCGTGCAAAACAGTGTCATGCATGCGTCAACAGTGAGATAGCAATGAAAACTGAAATAGAGCTAGGAAAAGCTAGTATACATGTAAAAGGAAACAAATGTTCAATTAAATCGAGCAAGCAACACTCACACAAGCGAATACAAAAAAAGTGACAGAAATGTTGACAAAGACAAGTTGAGACCACTTACCCATGAATAGCTGAGTCATATGTGTCGAAGATTCCTAGATGTGCTGTGGGATGTCAGAGCTCCAAGATCGATGTGAAATAATGAGCTCTGATGCATCGAATAAATAAGTTTGGGATCATGACGCACATGCCACAAATCTAGGAAAAAGCAACACTTGGAGGGAAACTTCTAAAACAACTTTGCATGTAACCCATAGCTGCTAAAAATAGTTCCATGAATCATGGGATTCCTTTTGTATGTTGCCTTTTGCTATTCTGAGAAGAGAAAATCATGCATGAATTCAAGTCAAGTTTCCTTAGTCCCTAGTGGAACTGGTCAACCCGACTCCTCATGCATGTGGCTGCTCAACTTCTTGAGAAAAATGCGCATTTCTGGCTGGGAGGTGGGTTGACTACCCAGGAGCATTGCGAAATTTCTGTGCAGAGAAGTTGACTGCTACCCAGATTTGTGCAAATTATGGGTTGAGTAGTCCTGCAGGGGAAATTTGCACAAATCCTGTTGGGAGTGTTGACTGGCAGGATTGCGCAATCCTAGAGCCCAGCAAGTTACCAAATAGTATTGCGCAATTTCTGGAGGGAAGGCTGGTTTCCCTCCAGAAATGCGCAATTTTCTATGGGAAGCTGCTTAGACTACAGCTGGACCAAGTCTGGGTGAACAACCTATGAGGGGAATGGATCAAACTGTGCTCGACAGGTTGCCTTTGTGCATGAAAAATACTGAAGCTTATGTACTTGATGAAGCAACACAAAGTGATGTGTAAGGTTGGTAGGGAGGCTCCAAAATGGGCTAAGGCAAAATTTTGGAGGGTGGTTGTAGCTGCTACAACATGCTCATGGTATTTCGTAGATTCGGTCAAGGGAACTAGGGTTTGTTCTAATCTAGGGTTAATGGATTGGGATCTATGGATGCTTCAACATGTATATATATGTATTGTAACATTAAAGGGAAGATAATGAAAAATCAATCTGGTAGTCCCGGTTTTGGGATCTAGGGGAAAATCTGTGTGTATATATGTTTTATGTTTTATGCTATTTCCATTGTTCATTTTCTAGTTTTAGAATTTGTATGTAGGTAATTTCTATATGGGGTTAAAACCTACATTTGGTATCAAAGTTGTTTTAACTTCGAGGGGACGCCTTTGTTGCTAAGGGGTTTTTTTTGGCCCTATGGTAGATCCTGTTCAGTGGGAGATTTGTGGGATCAATTATTTTAGTGAAAGAAGATGGCGAGCAGTGGAAAGATAGAGATGGAGAAATTTAATGGTCAGAGTTTTGAGTTGCGGAAACTCAAGATGGAGGATCTACTGGTGGATAAAGATTAGCGGATCACGATAGATCTAGGTACTAAACCAACGACAACGTCAGTTGAAGATTGGGCGATGTTGGATCAAAAGGAAAAGAGCACATTACAGTTGGGTATCTTAGATTCAATTTTGTTGAATGTATTAAGGGAAGTTTCGGTGAAGGCTTTATGCGACAAGTTAGGGACTTTGTAACAATCTATGTCTCTAGTGAATAAACTGTTCCTACAAAAAAAACTGTATAACATGAGGATGAAGGATGGAGACACGATGACAGAGCATATGAACGCCTTTAATATTGTGGTAAGCCAGTTCTTATCTGTTGATATAAAAATTTCAGATGAGGATAAGTGCATCAGTTTGTTGTGTTCTCTACGAGATTTGTGGGATAGTCTAGTTGTTGCAATAGGTAACAATGTGGTTTCCTTGGAGTTTGATGAAATAGTCTCATCCTTGCTGTCGAAGGAAATGAGAAGGAAAAATATAGAGGGCAAGAATGGTGATGCCTTGTCTATATGAGCATGGTCCCATAATAGAAACAAAAATAAATCCTTGAGTGGGAGATCTAAATATAGAGGGAGATCTAAATCCCCAGGAAAACCTGTAAAGGTGTACTGGAAATGCAGAAAGGAAGGGAACTTTAGAAAGGACTGTAGATCTAAAGCTCTTGAGAAAGAAAAGGGATATGATGATTCTCCTTATGCAGAGGTGAAAACCACCTCAGATGAAGGTGGGGATCTGTACTTGGCTTCTTCTTCAAGTACACATGTAGATCATGAGGCATGGTTGATTGACTCAGGTGCATCCTTTCACTTCACTCCCCATAGGGAGTGGTTCTACGAGCATGATAAATATGATGGTGGTGATGTCTTCTTAGGGGATGACAGGGAGGCTAGAATCGTCGTTATTTGGGAAAAGTATAAACTTAATTTGGCACACATTAATTATCAACCAGGGGTAATCATATTCTTGTGAGGTGCAATGAAAAATATATGCAGATTGATTCTTCAGTGCATAGAAAACCACACAGAATTCCAAATCTATATTCTCTCTCAACACTTAGCAGCAAAGGCTATGGAGTAGATAATGCATCTCTCTACAATGCCTAAAATTGTTGATACAGATCAAGAAAATATATAAAACCAAACAACAATAGTTAAATCAAACTCATCTCCAATCATTCAAACCCAACCTCACAATGTAAATCAGGGCACGAATTGCATAAGTTAGTCTAACCTTTAGTCAAATTAGAAACACTCATGCAATAACCTAGTCATTAATCATTAAAAGCATGCACTGCTATGAATCAACAAAGAGGAATGGAACTGTGCATACATCTACCGTTAACAAATGGAAATAAACTTAATTAAATACACATTTATAGCTATGAGAGTTGTGAATAAAGGGGGGCCTCCTTCACTCACAACCCGTTAACTACTGAAGAAACTTACAATACAAGATCAACAAAGAATCAGGCTTATATTAATCTGAAAAGTCAATTACAACATTGCAGAAATCTGAGATATATGTTTTTTTCATCCCCTACAAATCGAATCTACTGTTCTTATACAAGTGTGTAGGCCAGTTCTTTTGCCAAACTAAGTAAAATTAAAATATTACAATTGTTTACTAAAATAAGCTGAAAATGTAGTACATCGATATCCTTGGTTTGATCCATGACTGGAAGCATGGATCGAACCGAATACGCTTGATTGTTCGACCTGCTTTCCCAAATTCATCCAAAATGAAAAGTGCGAGATCTAGGCAGTTAAAAAAGACTAATTTGGGGCAACCAGTAGGATAGAGTCCATGTGGATGGATTTTCAAACAAAGCCCATGTCCCTGTTTCTTCTATGGATGACGGAACATGTCTAACCTACATGGATTCTGAAGGAAATCGTGGAACAGCCCAAAGTCTGTTGATCTACATGAAATTCAATTAGTACCTCTAAAAGTCATCGATTAGTTAATCAGGTAGCATTCAACAGCAAATTACCTAAGATAAAAAAAAAATGTTACTTTTTGAGTTATTTTCATACCTTGGAGTCTAAATCACCCTTTTGGTCAAAAGAGGCACAAAAAGATGGTAACTAGAGGGAAAAAAGGAGTCTTAAAGGAGAAGAAAGTCCTTAAGAGGATCCTCAAAAATAGCCAAAATCTAGGCCCAACATCTCCCCTGCACCTAGCATCTTGTATGGCCCTACACAAGCAAAACTGTTATATTCTTTAAAAAAAAAGGAATATTTAATTTCCCCCTTGAGTTGCAGCCACTGCAACAAAATGATCCAACTGTGCCTTGTTGGATTCAACTTTCTTAATTCTATCTCTATACTCCTCATTACACTTATGCATATGTACTATTTGAACTTGGTTCTTCTTCATTATTCTACTCACCTTCTGGTACTTTGTCTTCCATTCATCAACCTCCTTTTGAAGGCACGGGCTGTTTTCTTTTAGAGTATCATTTTCCCTCTTAAGGACTCTTTCTGACACTATAAGCTCTATTATAGCTTCCTCCAACTCCTTGCATGATTGTCTTTTTTTGGAGGTTTCTTAATTTCCTGGATTTCCTTGATAGGAATGAGGAAAGTTGTATCCCTCCAGTCCTTGATAGTCCTCTAACCTTTTATCCATACTCTGCTTGAGTTGTTGGGTCTCATAGGATGTTGTCTCCCAGTCATCATTAGTAATGAATTCGACCACTTCAACCTGTATATGCTTCCCCTTGGATGACTTAAGCGATTTCTTAGCTTCCCTGCTTTCTTCTGTTTATTGTATACCCTCCTCTTCACTTTCTTGAGTAGCCAACTTAGTGGCTTGGCTCCTGGTAAATCTCCTACAGGAGGAGTGGAACCCATCGATGGATTTGGCCTTTTTCCCATAGTCTCTTTGATCACCATAACACCTCTTCTTCCTTACTTTCTTCCTCTAGCTGTGTATAAGTTTGGGGCTTCTTTGTTTATTTAAGGCTTGGCTCTACCTCCCTAGTATTTGGCAACTTGGGTACTTTCTCTGGCTGGCTATGAATTCGGGGAGTATTCTTTGGTCTCCAACTTGGCTCTTCCCCCCCAAGACTCTAGCTTAGGAACTTCCTCTGGCTGGCTATGAGTTCGAGACTTCCTCGTTGATTTCTGACTTGGCTCTGCCTCCCTAGTCTCTAGCTTAGGCGCTTCCTCATCATCTACAAAATAGTTCTTTGCAAAGTTCCCTCCACAGGGTTCATCATGGAAAGAGCTCATAGTCTCATATATCTCGTCCTCTTAACGCACTTGCGAATAATAAGATCGGGTCAAGTGAAAAAGATGTCTCCTTTTATCCAAGAGTAATCAACACTTTTTCTAATAATTTTCTTTTTCTACTTAGATGAGAAGTAAGGTGGTAACTTCCTTGTAGCAAGATAATTAGCCATATCTGCAAACCAAGGTGATTTGACAGAAATGGAAAACAAGTTCTCATCTGGGAAGCTATCATTAATAAGAACATCCTCGCCTTCGTGGTTGAGCCTAGAAAGGAAATCAGCTACCTGATTTTCTCTCCCCGACCTATCCAATACTGTGATGTCAAATTCCTACAGCAGCAAAAGCCATCTAGTAATTCTGCCATTAGTAACTGGTTTATTCATGAGATATCGAATAACAGAATGATCGGTATGTACAAAAAATTCATAGCCAGTGATGTAATGTCTAAACTTATTAATAGCATAAACCACAACAAGGAATTCTTTCTCAGTTACAGTATAATTCAATTTAGCAGGAGTCAAATTTTTACTAACAAAATAAATAGCATGGGTTACGAGGTTTTCCTTTTGGCCCAATACTACCCCTATAGTTGAATCAAAGGCATCAGTGGAAATGTGAAATGGAAACTTCCAATTTGGTCCTCTCAAGACAAGTGTTGAAGAAATCTTATCCTTGAGTGTGTCAAATGCAATTTGACACTCATCATTCCAACGAAATTCATATTCTTTTGTCAATAATTTAAACAGTGGCAAGGCTACCTTGGTAAAATTTTCAATAAATCTTCTGTAGTAACCTGCATGTCCAAGGAAACTTCAGACTCCCTTTTGGCTAGTTGGTGGAGGCATCTTCACAATCATTTCAATTTTTGCCAAATCAACTTTAATTCCTGCAGCATAAACATTATGACCCAAAACAATTCCTTCAATCATGATCATAAAACATTTTTTATCGCTTAATGAAATATTAGTCTCTCTACATCTTTTTAAAACCATTCTAAGATTAAGTAAAGCCTCTTCAAAACTATCACCCATTACCATGAAATCATCCATTTAAACCTCTACTCAATCATGTAAAAGTACAAAGAAAATACCAAGTATCGCCCTTTGATCACCATAACGCCCTCTTCTTCCTTACTTTCTTCCTCTAGCTCGGTATAAGTTTGGGGCTTCTTCATTGATTTAAGGCTTGGCTCTACCTCCCCAGTATTTGGAAACTTCAGCACTTCCTCTGGCTGGCTATGAATTTGAGGAGTCTTCTTTGGTATTTGGGTTGGCGCTGCCCCCCCAGTATCTAGCTTAGGCACTTCCTCTGGCTGGCTACGAGTTCGGGACTTGCTCATTGATTTCTGACTTGGCTCTGCCTCCCTAGTCTCTAGCTTAGGCGCTTCCTCATTATCTACAAAATAGTTCTCCACCAGAAATTTCTCCGAGGTCATTTTTTGTTTCCTCAATACCTCAAGTATAATAATATTAATGAGACTGTGGTGGTAGATATTTTCTTCTATGTGGGCTTCCCTTTTTTGAGCGGAAGTATCCATTTTTAATAGATACATCCTCAAATAATAAGGTCAATTCAGGGGTTTATTTATAAAATGACTAAGAAGTTGAATGTGGAACAAAAAGGCCAACCCGAATCGACCCTCACATGTAATATATTTTTTTGCAAGAGAAAGAGAAGGCGCTGATACTTACTTCAGAGATAGTCTTGTGAAATCCATTTTCCACAATCTGGATTCGCATGATCCTTCTTCAGAAAAGGTACAAAAATTTATTTATTAATTCATTGAGTTTTAAACCAATGTTCGCCTACCCATGTAATATCACAGGATTGAGCTACAAATTCTTTGGTCATCTTAAACTTCACGTTGCCAACCTGTGTCTGATATCCATTTAGATTCAGAGAAAAATATTTAGTTACTTCGAAATTGTGCCCATCGAATTTAAAAAACAATGACAACCACCTTGCCTTTTCCAATCGCTTATTACTCTGAGGATATGCTTCCAACAGCTCCAATCCCTGTGGTTCAAATCGGACAATCGACCACATTCTTGACAGATACTATGAATAGGGGAGCACAGGGTTTCAATTTGGCCTTTCCAACATCTTTTGCATGCCATGCGGGGTATCTTAGGATCGATGGGAATGATAATGGCTCAATTAGGAAAGAAAAAGGGTGAACCTGTATACCGCAGAACGTGATCATGATTAAAAATCCTGATTCGTATATCGCAGAACGTGATCATGATTAAAAATCATGATCCATTATGCGAGATCTTCATTGGAGAGGTAATCATTGTACACTTTGAGGTGATTATTGGGAATGGGACCTTGCATCGTGACATGGAATGGTTCATAGCCTCCTTTTCAAACAAGGGTGATCGTAACTCATAACAATGCAAAGTTAAAAAAAAAAACTCGTACCATTACCTTTTACCTCAAGAAATTGACGTCGAGCTTACCTTCTTAACTTACCATCCCATCGTCAGGTACCTGAAGATGACGAACGCACTTGCCTCAGAATGATGAGCCACTTTAAAACCATATCATATACAGGATCATGAGATTACAAGGTCTTGAGTAACCTTGAAGACTTCAGAAATCGATTTACTACTTGTGAGATTCCTTAAGGAGATGTTTTGCTAGAATTGTTTTAAAGGAACGAATAATCCATTGGGAGTGGAACAACTGATAATTGCTGCAAGAAATTCTTTTGTAGGAATTCATGACTTATGAAGGAATTATGATAACATTTCTAACAAGATAATAATACACATTTCCTTCATTTGCTGCTGTTGTAAAACATAAGTTGTTGCCTCATTTATTGCTAACTAGTCTTGATCTGGCTACAGGATTGAAAGGACTTGGACTCCATCTTTCCCTAACCTTGTACAGTTCACTGCTACATGAATAAAGGTGTCGAAGTCGAATTTGCAGTGATATCGTTGGATTACCAGCCATTGAGGTCAATTGTTAACTAACGTGAGGTCCATCACCAATAATAAAAGTGAGGACCAAAGTACAACTGATGCATCCAAACAAGTGTGAATATATGAGTTATTGTCGAACCCTTGAAGGATCCAGCAATCAAGGAGCCTTGATGAATCTCCATTGTTGTAGGTGATACAACCTTTCATTGATGTATATAGGCTTCAAGGCATCGCATAGCTCTGATCTTGAACCCAGATAATGTGCTGATGTCGATGGGCCAAGATTGTTGGAAGGGGGGTCATAACGAATCCCACATCAATCCAACATGAGAAAATAAAAAATTTATTAAGGTATGAACAAAATTTATTTGGGGACCTCGAGGGATATACTGTCCTGTAATTTTAACGAGCCCAATGCAATTCATGCTCACCAAATTTCAATTTAGAGAGTCTGAAATGCTAAAAAGAAAACTCCAATTGGGTTCATTTCCCGTAAATAGGCTACTAGATCCAAAAAAGGAATAAACCTGTATCCAATAGACACTCCTCTCATGGTTTACTGATCATTAGAAGGAACAAAGTAAGCTCAATTTATTAGAGCAGAAAATCAAGAAGAGGTAGTGAAAGTGATGACCCCCTTACCCACCATTTCTAGCTCTTTCTTCTTCACAATCTCCTCCAGAAATTCCTCCTTAGACTAGGGCTTTTGATACAACTTGATTCTATGCCCATTTACCAAGAAGGTGACATTTTCATCATCTATTATCTTGACTCAAATAGATCCATTATAAAAGACTTTCTTGATCACATATAGACCAAGCCAATGCGAGTTAAATTTTCCTTTAAAAATATTGAATTTTGAATCGAACAACAATTCCCAGTCTCCTTCCTTGAACTGCTTCTTCTTAATGTATTTGTCATGCCATTTAGCCCTCTGTTGCTGGATAAGGTCAGTATGATGAAAATCATCCTTCCTAATCTCGTCTAGTTCATTAAGCTGTAGGATCCTCTGTTGTTGTGCCTTAGTGAGATCTATGCCCAAATTTGTTGCCATCTTAAAATTTTTGATATGAAATTCAATTGGCAATAGAACTTGTTTTCCATACACCAATTCATATGGAGAGAAGCTAGTAGTGTTTCTCCATGTGATTCTGTAGGCCCATAAGGCCTCGGGAAGTCGATCAAACCAATCCTTTTTATGTAGTTGCACTGTCTTAGTCAGGATTGTCTCCAACACCTTATTTGTTGATTCCACCTACCCATTGGCCTGTGGATGGTAGGGGGTGGACTTCTGATGAGTGATATGATATTTTTTCACAATTCCCTGCACAAGCTTTGATACAAACTAGGTACCTTGGTTAGTAACAATTTCCCTTGGTACACCAAATCTTACAAAAATATCAGAAAAAAGAAAATCTACCACTACTTTCTTCGTAGCTCTAGGCACTTCTCTCACTTCCACCCACTTCATAACATAATCAGTACACACTAAAATATACTTCTTACCTTTGGACATGGGATTAATGGGGCCTACAAAGTCAAGATCCCACCTCTTGAATGGTTCTATGAGAACTTGTGGCTACAAAGGCATTTCATCTTCTTGAACAGGTCACCCTATTCTTTAGCAACTATCACATTTAAGAAAATACTCCTTTGCATCTTTAAAAAGACTTGGCCAATAGTATCTTGAGTAGAGGATTTTATAGGCTATTCGCTTGTCTGCAAAGTTCCCTCCATAAGGTTCATCGTGGAAAGCTCTCAAGATGTCATATATCTCGTCCTCTCTGACACACCTGTGAATAATCAGATCAGGTCTAGTGAAAAAGAGGTCTCCTTTTATCCAAGAGTAATCAACACTTTTTCTAATAATTTTCTTTTTTAGATTAGATGAGAAGTAAGGTGGTAACTTCCCTATAGTAAGATAATTAGCCATATCTGCAAACCAAGTTGATTTAAACGAAATGGAAAACAAGTTCTCATATGGGAAGCTATCATTAATAGGAACATCCTCGTCTTCATGATTGAGCTTAGAAATGAAATAAGCTACCTGATTTTCTCTCCCTGACCTATCCAACAGTGTGATGTCAAATTCCTGCAGAAAAAAATCCATTTAGTAATTCTTCCATTAGTAATTGGTTTATTCAGGAGATATTGATTAACATAATGATCGATATGTACAACAAATTCGTAGCCAGTGATGTAATGTCTAAAGTTATTAATAGCATAAACCACAACAAGGAATTATTTCTCAATTACAGTATAATTAAATTTAGCAGGAGTCAAAATTTTACTAACAAAATAAATAGCGTGGGTTATGAGGTTTTACTTTTGGCCCAATATTGCCCCTATAGCTGAATCGATGGAATCAGTGGAAATGTGAATGTGCGTCATTCACATTCAAGAGCACATAGAAAACTTGAACTCATTCATTCAGATTTATGTGGTCCAATGCCTGTTCCTTCTACAAATGGAAATAAATATATCATGACATTTATTGATGACTACACCAGAATGTGTTGGGTTTATTTATTGAAGAACAAATCTGATGCTTTTCAAACATTCAAGAATTTTCATAAATGGATTGAAAATGATGCACAATCTCATATTGGGTCTATTCGCACTGATAATGGAAACGAATACACATCAAATGAATTTGAAAACTATCTTCGCCAAGATGGGATCAAACATCAAACAACTGTGCCTTATAATCCCCAATAGAATGGTGTAGCTAAAAGAATGAATAGGACAATCTTAAATATGGTACGATCCATGCTCTTCTTCAAAAATGTAAAGATAATGTTTTGGGCTGATGCTGTTCTATGTGTTGCATATATAAAGAATAGATGTCCATCTAATGCTATAAGAAACAAGACTCCATATGAAATGTGGTATGGACATGTTCCTTCGGTAAAGCATCTCAGGGTCTTTGGTTCCACCTGTTATGCCTTGATACCAAAGGTACATAGAAACAAACTTGGTGCTAGAAGTCGTAAGTGTATCTTTCTGGGGTATTCAAACACCTCCAAAGCATACCGCCTCTATGATGAAGTAAATAAGAATTTTGTTGTATCTAGAGATGTAATTTTCCTTGAATCATCCAAAACTGACAATGTTGTTGAGCGGCAACTTGATCGCTTGGATAGATTCGCAAAAGCAAAATCATTTCAAGAATTTGATAATCAAATTCCACATCTTGAAGGGGGGATTCCTATACTATATCAACATGTGGAATCTTCTTTTGAAGAACACTCTCCCCCACATGAAACTCCAAAAACGGATGATGTTTTAAGTGATGTAATTGATAGAATTGGGAGACTCAATCTTGATTCAGTCCCAGCTCAATCAACGGAGCAGCCTAGACCATCTAAAAAAGGTCCCCCAAAGTAGGTGACAAAGACACTTGAAAGTGTTCATCCTGATGAAGTTGGAAAGACAGGAACCAGAAATTCAAACCGGCAAAATGGAGGTGATGTAGATGACTCTAATTCACCTGTTGATATGGATGTTTCTTATGATTGTGAATTGAACTCGTCTACAGATTTTGAACCAACTTCCTTCAAAGAATCTTCTTCTCATGATGAATGGAAAGAAGCGATGCAAAAGGAGTATGATGCCCTCATAAATAACGACACTTGGAAGCTAGTTGATCCTCCATTAGGATCCAAACCAATTGGCTGCAAGTGGGTCTACAAGAACAAGTATAAAGTTGATAGCTCACTTGACAAGCACAAATCTAGGATTGTGGAAAAAGGTTTTGCACAGAAGGAAGGGGTCGATTATGAGGATACTTTTGTCCCCACAGAAAAATGGGCTACCATCCGGACACTTTGCACTAGCAGCTCAGAACGGTTGGAAAGTCCATCAAATGGATGTAAAAACTGCTTTCTTGAAGGGAGATCTAAAAGAGAATGTTGTTATGTCCCAGCCTGAAGGATTTGCTATGAAAGGAAATGAACATAAAGTATGAAAACTTGTGAAGTCCTTGTATGCCTCAAACAAGCACTGCGAGCCTGGTATGAAAAACTAACTGAGCATCTTCTGAAACTCAATTTCAAACATTTTGATCTTGATGATGCAACTTTTTTTGTCAAGAAAGTTGGCAAAACAATTGTATATCTTGTGGTATATGTAGATGATCTTTTGATGATAGGGAACAATGAAAGCTACATTGCATCCATAAAGAAGGAATTGGGGAAATGTTTTGAAATGACTAATTTGGGCTATGTTCATTACTATCTTGGCATTGAAGTAACCCAACATCCAAAGTCCATATTTCTTTCTCAAAAGAAATACATTGGAGATCTATTGAACAGGTTTGGCATGACGAAGTGCAATCCTCTTACTACTTCAATGGAACAAAACTTAAAGCTCACATCTATTGAAGGAAAAGAATTTGAGGATGCAACAAAGTATAGACAACTTGTAGGAAGTCTCAACTACCTAACTACTACCAGACCAGACATTTCGTTTGCTGTTGGAATCCTCTCCAGGTTTATGCAAAAGCCTTGTGAGGGACATTGGTCTACTGCAAAAAGAGTTCTAAGGTACCTGAAGGGAACTCAAGACTTTGGAATCAAGTATACACAGGTGGACGACTTCAGTTTGATTGGATACTCTGATTCAGACTTCGATGGAGACAAAGAAACCGGGGTATCAAATTTAGGATATGCTATGAGTCTTGGATCAGGAGCTGTCTCCTGAAGATCACGCAAAACAATTAGTTCTAGAAGATTCCACAACAGAAGCAAAATACGTGGCAGCAGCTGTTGCAACAAAATAAATTGTGTGGCTCAGGAAAATTCTTGAAGATTTGCAGGTTAAACAAGTACAATCGACTCCACTCATGATTGACAATACCTCTGCAATAAAGTTGGCCAAGAACCCAAAGTTCCATGATCGAACGAAGCACATCAATACTAAATATCATCTGATTCGACATCATGTTGAGGCCAAAACAATCCATCTCCGTCATTGTTCCACAAATGAGCAAATTGCAGACATCTTAACCAAAGCGCTTGGAAGAGAAAAGCTTGAACGATTTAGAATGATGCTTGGACTCACCAACATCCCTTCAGATTAAGGGGGGCAATGTTGACACCTAATCCTTGTGATTGGGTGAATTTATGTAAATAAATAAATTAGAAATATGAATAGTCATCGGGAGATGAACTGAACAGTCTCTCCCTCATGTATATAATACGACCTACCTGATGGAATAACACGGATGAATCATTTTTCCTTATGGAGTTACTGCCTGGCCTGACAGCCCTCTCAAGACAGGTGTTGAAGAAATCTTATCCTTGAGTGCGTCAAATGCAGTTTGACACTCATCATTCCAATGAAATTCAGATTCTTTTGTTAATAATTTAAACAGTGGCGAGGCTACCTTGGTAAAAGTTTCAATAATTCTTCTGTAGTAACCTGCATTTCCAAGGAAACTTCAGACTCCCTTTTGGCTATTTGGTGGAGGCATCTTCACAATCATTTCAATTTTTGCCCCGACCAAATTTAATTCCTGCAGCAGAAACATGATGACCCAAAACAATTCCTTCAATCATGATCATAAAACATTTTTCATTACTTAATGAAATATTAGTCTCTCTACATCTTTTGAAAAAATTTCTAAGATTAAGTAAATCCTCTTCAAAACTATCACCCATTACCATGAAATCATCCATGTAAACCTCTACGCAATCATGTAAAATATCAGAAAAAATACCAAGTATTTCCCTTTGAAATGTGGCTGGTGTGTTGCATAGACCAAATGGTAATACCTTATATGCGTAAGTACCCCAGGGACATGTGAATGTTGTTTTATCCTGGTCCTCTGGAGCTATCTTGATTTGGTTGTACCCACTGAACCCATCTAAGAAAGAAAAGTACTTCTTCCCTACTAAGGTGTCCAACACTTGATCTATAAAAGGCAAGGGAAAATGGTCTTTTAATGTGGCTTTATTTAGTTCCTTGTAATCTACACACACTTGCCATTTTCCATTCTTCTTAGGGATGATAACCAATGGAGATACCCACTGGTTGTCTGAAATAGGATAAATGAACCCTACGTTTAATAGTTTCTGAAGTTCATCTTTTACAATTTCTCTTAAAGCAGGATTCATTCTTCTTTGTGGTTGCCTTACAGGCTTGGCATTTCCTTCTATATAAATATGATGAATGCAAGTGTCTGGGTGAATGCCCCTCATATCCGTATATTCCCAAGAAAATGTGTCTAAAAAGTCTTTCAATGTCTGACTTAATTGATTTTCCTGTTCATGAGTTAAGGCAGAATTGATATTTAAAGTTTTTCTGGGAGAGATCTCAATTACCTTGCCTCCACATTCAGTCATTGAACATGCAGGAAATGCAGATAGGAGGGTTAAATTTAATTCAGTTATTGTACCATGTTCTTGAAATTTTTGTTCTAGCAGATCAGCAATGACATTTGTCTCATGACTTGACTGCCCCTCTAAATGCTGGGAAAAATCAGGGTTCAAAATATAGCAATTGATCAGATTTTCCTCAGTGCTTTCTTTAAGGCTCATGGCTTGGGCTATTGTCAAAACTGGATGGGTAATTTCTGAATTATGTTCTTCATCAACCCAATGAGTATTTTCTGATTTTAAGAGGGGTTTAGCAGGGGGATATAGATTGATGTGTTTAGTTTCAGCCCCATGAGTGATGGTCATGTTTCCTGACCTACACCCTATGAAGGCATCTGTTGTGGCCAACCAAGGTCTCCCCAAGATCAAAGGGTGCCCTCCCAAACTGGTCTTAGGCTAAAGAACATAAAAATCTGCAGGATATTCCTAAGAATATAATGAAATGACAATGTCTTCCAATACACCTTCTATCTTGACCTTAGATCTGTCTGCTAATTCTAACACAGTAGGGGTAGGAAGCAAGTCAAAGGATCCTATATGGGACAATGTTTCCATCGTCATTACATTAATGGCTGCACCTAAATCAATTAAAGTATTTCTTATTGGGTATCCATTGATGAAGGTGGTAACCACAAGGATTCCAAGGTCTACATATTTTTCAGTGGAAAATCCGGTAGACATAAGGCTTGCAAGTTTTCCACCTACTTGGATTGTAGAGGGTTCTTTCTTTTGTCTCCCTGGATTTTTGGTGCATATTTCCATAATTGTTTTAGCGTAAATTGGGATGTCCTTGATCGCTTGCAGTAAAGGAATATTGATGCATACATTTCTTAGTTCTGACACTAGATCAAACTCGGGTTGTTTCATTATTTCTTTCATCTCTAACCTCCCTAGAAAAGGAGGCTGGAAAATTTGAGATGAGGAAGGTTCTTGTGATTTTAAAATGTTTTGTTCTACTATTTATGGTATGTTTTCTGTTTCAGGTGTATTAGGGGTATCTTCCTCTATAATATTTTCAATCTTTCTTGGTTGGGTCACCACTTTTCTTTACCTTAGTTTGATTTCCTACAGCACAGGTACATAAATTTCCTACAGAGGCTGGGGTGCGATGTAATAGGTAGGATAAGTGGGATAAGTAGGATAAGTGGCCACTCCAATATTGTGAGTAGGTTGGATGGATTTATTATTGGGGTTGGATACTGGCTGGGCAGGAAGTTGTGTGGGACGTGGTTGATTTGGTGGGGTAGGCAACTGAAGTTGTTGTTGTTGAGGTTGAAACATTTGTTGTGCCATGGGTTGTGGTGGATAAAACTTTTGAGTGGGATACTTTAGTGCAGTAGGGTAAGGAAAATTCCCCTACCAAGATTGTTGCGGAGTCCAGCACTGCCAGAACATTGGAAAATTACACATCTGATTCTGGGCATAAGGAAATTGAAAATGTTGTGACATACTTGTAGGATGTGGTGGCCATGGACTTTGAGGTGTCATTGCATAAAGTGCACTGACAACTTCTTGATCTGCTAAGTATGCTTCTTTAACCTCTAGAAGAGAAGGACATTTATCAGTAGAATGATCAGCTTCACAGATTTGACATACCTCTATGCTGGTTGCAAGACACTCCCTCAAGGGATGTTTCTTCCTACACTTGGAGCAGAACACAGCCAGGGCTTTTTCCACTTCCTCCTGCTTCTTCTTAGCCTGCAAAACATCCAACTGTGAGGACAAAGTACTAAGAATGTCTGTTTTAAAATTTTCAAATAAGTTACCCATTTCAGCTCTGGTTACTCCAACCCCTGCAACTGGTTTGATGAACCTAGAAGAAGTATCTCTTGATCCTCTCCCAACCTTAGAATTTCCCCTCAAATATCATCGACACAACTTGCACACATCATCATAACTCAATTTTGATACATCACTTGCTCCCATCAAGTTCAAAACCTCCAGAGATTCCGGTCTTATTTCCCTTAGCAAAATTGTTCTCAAGGTTTCTTTGTTCAACTAGTTCATCTTGGATCTTTGCAAATTGTACTGGAATCTTTCCAGGAAGTCCTCTAGGCTTTCCTCCTCCTTTTGGGTCATGCCAAATATTTCTTCTCTGATGTCCCTGGTTTTACAGTAATCCTGATACTTTCTCAAGAATACCTTCTTCATGTCATCCCATGTTGAAATGGAGTTTTCACTCAATCCCATAAACCACCTGAGGGCTGCATATTTTAATGTGGTAGGAAACAAATTCAAATTTTGAGCATTTGAAGAATAATCATAGCTCCTACACAATACATCAAACTCAAATAAGAATGCATCAGGATCTTCACTAGAGGTACCACGAAAATTAGGCAAGGTAGAGGGAGGAATGTTTTTCATCTGACTGGCTCCAACAGAATCTTTGATAGGAAATTCGAATGTAACTGGTTCCTCTTCCTTATTTGACTCCCCATATCCTGAAAAATGTTAAAAAAAGAAAAGAAATCATACTAAATTAATTTAGCATAAACCCTTAGCACCTCCCTGACAATGGTGCCAAAATGTTGGTGCAAACTATAAACTTATAATTTTACACTAATTAATTATCAACCAGGGGTAATCGTAACCTTGTGAGGTTGAATAAAAATATATGCAAATTGATACTTCAAAGCATAGAAAACCACACACAATTCCAAATCTCTCTTCTCTCTCGGCATTTAGAAACAAAGGCTATGGAGTAGATAGCTCATCTCTCTACAACACCTAAAATTGTTGATGTAGATCAAGAAAAGATATACAACCAAACAACAACAGTTAAATCAAACTCATCTCCACTCATCCAAACTCAACCTCACAATGTAAATCAGGGCATGAATTGCATAACTTAGTCTAAAATTTAATCAAATTAGAAAAATTCATGCAATAACCCAATCATTAATAATTAAAAGAATGTGTTGCTATGAATCAATGAAGAGGAATGTAACTGTGCATACATCTGTCATTAACACATGGAAAGAAACTTAATTAAGAACACCTTTATAGCTACAGGAGTTGTGAGTAAATGGGGCCCTCCTTCACTCACAACCCATTAGCTACTGAAGAAACTTACAATAAAAGATCAAGAGAACATCAGGCTTATATTAATATAAAAATTTGATTACAACATTGGGGAAGTTTGAGATACATGTTTTTTCTATCCCCTACAAATCGAATCTATTGTTCTTGTACAAGTGTGCAGGCGCTTTTTCTGAACTAAGTAAAACTAAAATATTAAAATTGTTTACTAAAATAAGCTGAAAATGAAGTACGTCGATATATTTGGTTTGATCCATGGCTGGAAGCATGGATCAAACTGAATACACTGATCCAAATGGATCCAAGAATTCCCTCTAAGTCTTCACGAATCTATTAAAAAGCATGCCAAAGCCAGAAATCCCTTAAAAGATTGAAATCATCATAAGAGGGACACCCTTAGCCGAGCGGAAAAACACTATCGGGCAGCCCAAAACCTGTGAAATCAACAAAAAAATAGAGTAATTGGAGGCAAAACTAGTGATGCACAGTAGCCCTCCGATCTGGCCGATCAATGGTCCAGATCAGATCGATAATTGCAATCGGCAGAAACCTTCAGTAGAGATTGACAAGATATACTCAAGAGTTGTGATCACGAACAACGATATCGGCGCTTAACATACGTATATGGCGACGACGATTGGCGGAGTTAATATGGACCTTCGATCAAGCGCGCAGCTCAACGACCCATATTACATCGCCAGATTGCTATTGGGGGACTGCGAAAGCGCTTACAATGGCAAAAGGGTTCTTACGATGAGTGATTGCAATATATTGCATCAGAAGTATGCAGAGGGGCCAATATCAATACACCATGCGACAACGGGACCCGATAGCATTCTAAAGGAAATTTGATATAATTTCAAGTCCGTAACAGGGCCATTTCAATGTATTTTTTCAATTTTTGTGTCTTTCCAAAACACAAAGGGACGGAGCCTTTTCGAGATGCGATGGCGACCGATAGGAAGACCCAATAAGGGATTGAACCATATTTAAAGCAATTTAAAGTCCAACATATCATGTTTTGGGCAGTTTATCTCTATTAAATTGTGTTTTCACTGTAAAACACGGCGTGACTGTTACAGGCATTTTAGGGGCGTGAAGCACTCTAGAGCTACGGAATGGGTGGCCACCTCTTCTCCATACGTTGAGAAATGATTGTATAACGTTGGAGAGGGATTCAAAGTGTTCAAGAGGCCGGGGAGGCCGAGAGACATGACCGTGAAATGAATAGGCAATGCATTTTTTGGCTGTAAAGCCATAGATAGAGAGCATAATGGGGAGAGGGCAGTATTCAGGCAAATGTCGAGACAGAGTTGGGACAGAGAGAATTAGGGGAGTTTGTGTACTCATAGAGAACTTGAGAGGTTCAAGTAAACTCTTATTGATGTATTCTATTGTGTGTGAAGCTCAAATTGAGCTCATTGTTGTAAACAAAACTCTGCTTGAAGACATAATAGAGAGGCCACCACTGAAGGATGGACCAGGAGTATTGGGTGAACTCCTTATTAAACTTTTGTGTCATGTGTTATCTATTACTGCTTCATTGTTTGTGCATTTCACAATCTTATCGATCCATTGCATATAATGACATAGACTAATCCATGCACATAAGTCTATAATACCTTATTAATTATCTTAGATCTCATTTTCAGATCACGTGGTATCAGAGCTTTAGGTTGCCAAGGTTAGACAAGCTTGTGTTGGACTGTTTGTGAATGCTAACTAGATCAAAGTTTGAATTAGGAGAAGGAGGATTGGTTGAAACTAACCCAGAAATTGGTAGAGTCTATCCTAAGAGGAAAATGTCAAAAGAAGTTCCCTTGGAATTAGACCCTCAGTTCATGGACAGTTTCATGACCATGAGAGCCATGGTAGACGAAATGTATAGAGAATTTAAGAAAGGTCGAAATGAAGATTCTTCCACTTCCAAACAAGACAAGGGAACAGAAGAATCTCTTATAAATGACCATTCTAAAGGAAAAGGGAAAGAAGAAAAGCTTCCCACACCTCCTGATAGCCCTGAAAATAAAAAGAAGAAAACATATTTGATTAAATTAGATGTTAAATTTGATTTGCCAATATATGATGGAGAGCTAAATGTAGATAAGTTAGATAACTGGATTAGGCATATTAATGTGTATTGTAGGGTGAAAAATATTGACTCAGACCGGAGTAAAATTCAGCTGGCCAGCCTACGCCTTGGAGGAACTACCTTGGTATGGTGGGAAGGCAGGACACAAGCTGACTTGAAAAAGCATGGTAAAATTCTTTCTGTCTGGAGTGAATTTGTTTCTGCAATTGAAAACCAATTCTATCCACTAGCTTATATGCAGCAAGCTATGATGAGTTGGCAAACTCTTCGCCAATTGAAAGGGCAAAGTGTACAAAGCTACACCCAATAGTTTGTTAGAAAATTATATATTACGGAGAAATGGAACACATAAAATATTGTAGAAATATAAACAAAAAAAACGCATAAAACAAAAGAGACACAGATATATGTGGTTCACCTAGTTTGGGCTACGTCCACCCCGAATAGCTAGTCCTTCCTTTCTATTATCCAGCAAAATGAAGAGACACAACCTACAGCAGATCCGTTGTAATATCCTCTGTTTTCTCTCACAGTCTCACCTCTCTATTTCTCACTCAGAATACATGTCTATTACACAGCCTCAAATACAATTCCCTCATACAAAGAGAGGGGTTTCCTTCTAGGGCAAAAAACCCTAAACTAAACATAAGTTCTACCGTCAGATCATCGACCTAATGAACGGCCTGGATTGAATATAAATTACTATACTTTTACAAGGCAATTTTACATCTGTTTTTAGCTTCGAGGGCACTGCCCCCGAACCCCTGCCGGGGGACCGCTGGCCCCCGCACCCCCGCGCGTGGAGGGGTGTACAAAATTCTTGGGGTATACATCCAACTGAAACAAAGACCTCTAAACAATCATGCTCCATACTCAACAATCTCCCACTTGGAGAATGATTGTAGCAACTCCACTGTTGCTTCATTTTCTTGACAATGACTCCTCTTTGGACCTGGTTGTTTCTCATCTTCATCATCATCCTTGAAGACCAATTGAAAGTGAGCATATTCTCAGTTTCTCCCTGGTTACAATTTTTGTTAGCATATCTGCAGGATTCTGGCTAGTGTGTATCTTTTCCAGCTTCAACTCTCCATCTTCCAACACTAATCGTATGAAATGGTACTTGAGCTGTATGTGTTTAGTCCTGGAATGAAATGCTAAGTTCTTTGCAAGATGAATGGCACTTTAGCTATCACTATATAACATGCCCATATCATGCTTCTTACCCAATTCACCCATAAACCTTTTTAACCAAATCATTTCTTTATTAGCCTCTGTAGCAGCAACATACTCTGCTTCTGTTGTTGAAAGTGCAACAACACTTTGCATTTTTTAAACCCAACTGATAGTTGTTCCACCAATAGCAAATACATATCTTGTAGTGCTCCTCCTGTTATCTCTATCACCTGCCATATCTGCATCAACATATCCCTATAGAGAAATGTTTGAACCACCAAAGCATAATGCTTGATTTGTGGTACCTTTCAAATATTTGAGGATCCATTTCACTGCCATCCAATGTTCCTTTCCTGGATTGTTCATGTACCTGCTTACAACTCCCACTACATGTGCAATATGAGGCCTTGTGCAAACCATTGCATACATTAAGCTTCCAATTGCTGATGCATATGGAACTTTAGACATTTAATCCATGTCTTCTTGGGTCTTTGGGCACATTTCCTTACTAAGTTTGAAATGGCTAGAAAAAAGGTGTACTAACTGGTTTTTCATTGTGCATATTAAATATTTTCAACACCTTTTGAATCTACTCATTCTGAGACAATGTTAATTTACGATTTTTCCTATCTCTAATTATTCTCATACCAAGGTTTTGTTTTGCAGCTCCAAAATCCTTCATTGCAAATGAATTTGCCAATTTTCTTTTGAGCACATTTATTTCCTGCATGTTAGACCCTGTAACAAGCATGTCATCTACATACAATAACAATATAATATAGCTACCATCATTTTTCTTTTTCAGATAAACACAATGATCAGAGTGACATCTAGTATAACCTTGTTCAAACATAAACTCATCAAATTTTAGATACCACTGCCTTGGAGCCTGTTTTAAGCCATACAAGCTCTTCTTCAACTTGCACACTAGTTTCTCCTTCCCTTTCACTTCATATCCTTGTGGCTACTGCATATATATCTCTTCCTCCAAATCCCCATGGAGAAAGGTTGTCATTACATCTAACTGCTCAAGATGAAAATCTTCAGCTGCTACTAGACTTAGAATAGTTCTGATTAAAGTCATTTTAACAACAGGAGAAAATATTTCATCAAAATCAATACCTTTCTTCTATGAAAACCCCTTCACCACAAGTCTAGCTTTGTATCTCTGTTTTCCTCCATCTTCTTCCTTCAACCTATAAACCCATTTATTCTTCAATGTAGTTTTTCCTGCAAGAAACCTGACTAAGTCCCAAGTCTAGTTATGCATTAAGGAGTCCATCTCTTCTTCCATGGCTACCTCCCACTTCTTCCTACTTTCAACCTACATTGCTTCTTCATAACATTCGGGTTCACCAGAATTAGTCAACAATAAATAATATAATGAAGGAGAGTATCGTTCAGGGGGTCTACTTATCTTGGTAGATCTTCTAACACCACTTTCAGGTGTTTTGGGTGCCTGTTGCTGTTGTGGTGGTTGTTGATTATTATTATTTTCAGGCATCTTTACTTTTTCAGTGATTTCATCAAGAACTGTGTATTCCTTGTTTTCGTTTTCCTGTTTCTTTTCCTGCAACTAATTCTTATACAAGACATTCTCATTGAATATTACATATCTGCTCCTAATGATTTTGTGATTTTCGTAATCATATAAGAGATAAGCAAAATCATTAACACCATATCTAATAAAGGTACATTTCTTTGACTTTGCCTCAAGCTTTGTTCTATTTTCTTTATCAATATGGACAAAGGCCTCACAACCAAAAGGCTTTAAAAAATATTAGTTTACCTTTTTACCTGTCCATGGTTCCTCTAGAACACCACCATCCAAGGAACTTGAAGGCCCTCTATTTATTAGATAAACAACAGTATCTACATCATCTGCCCAAAACTGTAAAGGCAATCCTACATGCAATCTCATGCACCTTGCACGCTCCATGTTTGTTTTGTTCATTCTTTCTGACAAACCATTTTCTTGTGGTGTTCTTGGAACTGTCTTCTATTTGCGAATTCCATGCTCTGAACAGTACCTATCAAACTCTTTGCTACAATATTCACATCCATTGTCTGATCTATGACACTTCAATTTCTTTCCTGTCTCAATCCCAACCAAAGCTTTCCATTTCTTGAAAGTATCAAATACATCAGATTTATTCTTAATACAATAAATCTAAGTTTTTCTAGTTGCATCATCAATAAAAGTAACATAGTAACAAGAGCCACTGAGAAATGATACCTCAGCAGGTCCCAATAAATCTGTATGCACAAGCTCTAATTTTTTACTCTTCTTTTCTTTCCCAACTCTCAGAAATCTGACTCTCTTCTGTTTTCCATAAATGCAATTCTCACAGAAGTCCAAATCAACATTCTTCAAACCCGGCAACAAATTCCTTGAGTGAATAATCTTCATCCCCTTTTCACTCATGTGTCTGAGCCTATGATGCCATAATGTTGCATCTGCTTCTTTGGAAGTTAAAGCATTAACAGAGTTAGAAATACCATTGCATAAATACAATGTACCAACCTTTTCACCTTTTTCTATTACCAGGGCTCCTTTGGTGACCTTCCAAGCTTTATCTGTTAAAGTTGTCACACAACCTTCACTGCCTAACTGCCCTGTTGAAATCATATTTTTCTTTAGATCTGGAATATGCCTTACTCCTTTAGTAGCCATTGGTTTCCATTCTATTGTTTTACAAGAACCTTACCCATTCCAACAATTTTATAGGGTTTATCATCACCCAAATGAACTTGTCCAAAATCTCCTTGAACATAGTCATGAAAGTATTTCTTATTAGGTGTGGCATGGAATGAGGCCCCTGAATCTACCACCCAGGAATCAATAATATTTTCGAAAGAAAGACTCAAAGAATCTTGTAACACCTCACCTGTCACATTTGCTTCATGATTGTTTTCTTGCTGTGCATCTCCTTCTTTTCCCTTCCAAGATCTACAGTCTTTCTTTAGGTATCCTTTCTTTCCGCATTTCCAGAACACTATCCCTGATCTGGACTTAGATCTGCCTTTCCTTGATTTACTGCGATATCCCGAGCTCTTTCCTCTTTCCATTTTTCTTCCCCTAGACTATGCATTCAAATCATTACCCGATGTCTCACCAGAGATTTTCTATCGCATTTCCTCGCTAAGGATAGCACCGACAACATCATCAAACTTTAAAGTACTAGATCCAGAAACAAAGTTACTAATGGTCATTACTAAACCATTCCAACTTTCTGGAAATGAGCACAAGAATAACAAACCTCTAACTTCATCATCAAATTTTACCCCTACAGAACATAACAGACTTGTAACAGTATTAAAATCATTTAAATGGTCTGCAATAGATCCACCTTCCGACATCTTCATATTAAATAACCGTTTCATAAGAAATACCTTGTTTGAGGCCGAGGGTTTTTCATATAGTTTATCCAATGCCTTAATCAAACCCTCTGTCATTGTTTCCTTCGAAATGTTGAAGGAGACTGATGCTGCGAGGCACAACTGTACTGTTTCGAGTGCCTTTCTATCGAGAAGGTTCCATTCTTCATCTGTCATACCTTTCGTCATCTTTGTTTTTCCGCCTAATGGTAGGTATAGATCTTTCTAATATAGATAATCTTCCATCTGCATCTTCCACAGCGAGAGGTTTTGGCCATTAAATTTCTCAACCCTAAACTTACCATCTTCCAGACCGATGCTGCGAGGCACAACTGTACTATTCCGAGTGCCTTTCTATCGAGAAGGTTCCATTCTTCATCTGTCATACCTTTCGTCATCTTTGTTTTTCCGCCTAATGGTAGGTATATATCTTTATAATATAGATAATATTCCATCTGCATCTTCCACAGCGAGAAGTTTTGGCCATTAAATTTCTCAACCCTAAACTTACCATCTTCCACCATTGCTCCCACTCGAACGAGGAACCCTTCTTTCCTGCAAGTATATCAGCCAAATAGACCTTCGGCTCTGATACCAGTTGTTAGAAAACTATATATTAAGGAGAAATGGAACACATAAAATATTGCAGAAATATAAACACAGAAAATGCATAAAACAAGAGAGACACAGATATACGTGGTTCACCCAGTTTGGGCTACGTCCACCCTGAACAGCCAGTCCTTCCTTTCTATTATCTAGAAAAATGAAGAGACACAACCTATAGCAAATCCACTGTAATATCCTATGTTTTCTCTCATAGTCTCACCTCTCTATTTCTCACTCAGAATACATGTCTATTACACAGCCTCGAATACAATGCCCTCATACAAAGAGAGGGGTTTCCTTCTAGGGAAAAAAACCCTAAACCAAACATAAGTTCTACCATCAGATCATCCGCCTAATGAACGACCTGTATTGACTAGAAATTACTATACTTTTACAATGCAATTTTACATCTGTTTTTAGCTTCGGGGGCGCTACCCTCAAACCCCTACCAGGAGACCACTGGCCCCCAGACCCCTGCGTGGGGGGCAAGTCCCCCCCCACACCCCTCCGCATGGAGGGGCGTACAAACTTCTTGGGGTATACATCCGGCTGAAACAAAGACCTCTAAACGATCATGCTCCATTCTCAATAGAGTTTAGAAAAAGAGCTTTGATTCTAGGCATTTCTTTAGACTCACCTGAAACTTTGCTGAAGTATATGGGTGGTCTACATAGTTATTTGATACACACCATTCTCATGTTTAACCCTACTAGCATAGATGAAGTATCTATTCAAGCTACCCATCTAGAGGCTAGAGGCAAGAATGTGAACCCAGAGATTGGGGGACCATCCAAACCCATTGCAAACAAGAACAAGGAAAAGAGGAAGCAGAAATGGAAAGAGAGGACGGCCAATACTGTACAAAATGCCAAACCTTCATGCACTCACTGCAAGAAGGATGGACATGATGATGAACATTGCTAGTCTTTGCATCCGAAGCTGAAACCCAAGAAGTTCGATGGCAAGAAGAAGAAATTTGATGCTGCTGTTCAAAAAGATTTAGGGTCAGACTCAAGTGATGAAACAACCATCACAACCACAGGTATACAAGGTAAAAATTCTAAAGCATCTTCTAGTAATTATGGCCAAACTATTGATAGTGAAGAAAATGAGAGAAGAAGACATGAGCTTTTCCATATTAGAGTTATTTCCAAGCATCAAAAGATTGATACTTTGTTTGATAGTGGCTCACAAGTAAACTTAATTTCTGAAGCAATTGTAAAGAAACTGGGATTACTAACCACACCTCACAAGAAGCCATATCCATTAGGTTGGTTATGTGATAAAGCAAAGCTACAAGTGACTAGACAATGTAAACTTAGGTTTGCCATTGGTTCAACATTTGTAGATGAGGTTGAGTTAGATGTAATTCCCTTGGATATACGTGGGATTTTTTTAGGGAGTCCTTACTTGTATGATAGAAAAGAAATTTTCTATAGAGTAGAAAATAAGTATCAACTTGTTAAAGATGGAATAGAATATATTGTAAAAAGTCACAAACTAAAAAATAATTATACTCTCATAAACTAAGGGCAGATGAAAAGGATTGTAAATTCATGCAAGCAATTTTTACTTATGGTTTTAAAGGAAAAGAAACTTGAAAAAATCAATATATTTGAGGGCTGTGATGCTAAACAGCATGCTGATTAGAAAAAGTTGTTTCAGAATATGATATATTATTTCAAGAACCTAAAGGTCTGCCACCAAAAAGGGAAATTGTACATGATATTAATTTGCAGCAAGATGGTCCATTGCCTAACATCGGAATGTATAGCTTATCCGCTTTAGAGAATGCAGAAATCAAGAAGAAGGTACAGGAGCTGCTCGAGAAAGGTTTCATAAGGCCAAGAACATCACCATGCAGATCTCCAATTGTGTTGGTGAGAAAGAAGGACGGTTTGTGGAGGATGTGCATTGATTACGGAGCATTGAATAAAATAATGATCAAGAATCATTATCCCCTTCCTCGCATAGATGATCTATTGGATTAGCTGAAAGAGGTTGTTTACTTTTCCAAGTTGGACCTATGTAGTGGTTACCATTAGGTTAGAGTAGCAGAGCAAGATGAATGGAAGACTGCTTTCAAAACAAAGCAAGGGTTGTATGAATGGCTAGTTATGCCTTTTGGCTTAACTAATGCTCCTGCCGCTTTCATGAGAGTAATGAATGATGTACTCAAGCCTTTCATTGATGATTTTGTAATTGTATATTTGGATGACATTCTTGTATTCATTAAAACATGGGAAGAACATTTAAAGCATGTAAAACAGACTCTAGACGTTTTGAAGCAAGAAAATCTCTACGTTAAATCATCAAAATGTGAATTTGGTAAAACATATTTGAATTATTTGGGTCATATTGTAGGGGGTGGTGAACTGAAGATAGATCCCTCTAAGGTTGCAGTGATTGTAAACTGGCCTAAGCCAAAGTCTGCTACAGAAGTTAGAAGCTTCCTAGGGGTAGCACAATATTGGAGAAAGTTCATTGCTAACTTTTCCTTAATTGCAGCTCTCTTACATGCATTCACAGGATTGAACAAGGTGTTTCAGTGGGGAGGCAAACAACAGAAAGCCTTCGACACCTTGAAAGAAAAAATTAGTACAACACCAGTACTAGCATTGCCAAATCTTCAACAACCATTTGATATCAAAATAGATGTCAGTGATTATGCCATGGGAGCAGTGTTGATTCAATATGGTAAACCCATATGCTACCATTCTGAGACTTTTAATTTTGCAGTAGTTAATTATCCTACATATGATAAAGAATTGTATGCATTAGTCTAGAGTGTGAAAAATTTGAAACATTACTTAATGGGCAAAGAAACAGTAATACATACTGATCATCAGCCACTTCAATACTTGCACTCACAAACTAAGTTGCAACAATCAAGACACTATAGGTGGATGGGTTTCCTACAACAGTTTCATTTAGTCATCAGATACAAAAAAGGCATACACAATAAAGTTGCAGATATGTTGTCCAAACCAATCATAAATGCATCTACTATACTTAAGCATAAATCAGTAATGCATGAAAGCTACATTGAACAATATGCTCAAGATATAGACTTTAAAGATGTATATGCAGCTTTAAGTAATGGAAAAAAGGTAGAAGAAGTGGATTACTACATTAAGGACCAACTCTTGTATCATTTGGGAAAGTTATGCATCCCATAAACAGAGAGAATTAATATAATTAGGGAAGCACATACTTCTCTAATATCAGGGCATTTTGGTGTAAGCAAAACAATTACACAACTACAAAGATACTGCTATTGGCCAAAAATGCATGAAACAGTTTCTAGAAATGTAAGAGGGTGTACCATGTGTGCTAAAAGCAAGCCCAGCAATAGAAAAGTAGGCTTGTACACTCCACTACCAGTCCCTTCCCGTCCTTGGGAAAGTGTTTCCATGGACTTTGTTGGAGGACTGCCAAAATCCAGAAAGGGACATGACTATTTATATGTTATTGTGGACAGGTTCAACAAAATGTGTATTTTAATGCCTTGTAATAAGTAGATTATAGCTAAACAAACAACGAAATTGTTCTTTCAGCATGTTTGTGTGCATTTTGGGTTACCCACTTCCACAGTATCTGATCGAGACTCCCAATTTGTTGGGAAGTTTTGGTCAAGTCTGTGGGAATTAATGGACACCAGATTGAAGAAAAGCACAGCCTTTCATCCACAAACATATGGCCAAATAGAGGTAGTCAACAAAACAGTGATCCAGTTGCTCAGGGGTTATTGCATCAAGCATCCCAAGCTTTGGGATGAACATTTATGTTATGTGAAACATGCTTACAATCGTGCTAAACATTCTTCTACACAGGGATCTCTTTTTGAGACCTATTTTGGTTTTATACCAAGGTATCCTTTGGATTTTGTCTTTGAAAAAGACATAGCAATTGCTGCACACAGTGATATGGATAAAGCAACCAGATTCATTGAAAAGATCCAAGAGATTCACCAAGCAGTGCAAGAACAGCTGGAAAAGAGCCAAGCCAAATACAAGGCAAGGCATGATAAACACCAGGTGGAGCACAACTTTCAAGTTGGTGATCAAGTATGGGTGTATATCAGTAAGGAAAAAATGCAAGGTGAAGGAAAGAAGCTGAAGCCAATAATGTATGGGCCTTTTAAGGTACTTGCGAAAATTGGTCAGAATGCTTTTCGCCTTGATCTGCTAGAATACATGCACATCTATTCAGTAGTAAATGCAGAAAATTTAAGACTGTTTGAACCTTCATTAATTAAAGATCCTGAAGAGCAAAGTTAATTGCCTTCCATTGATGATCTGTTGCCTGAATACCTTAATTAGTTGCAAGAAGATACAATTCTAGACAGGAAGGTGAGGACGACGCGCAGAGGAGATGTTGAGTACTTAAGGATTGGACTCAAAGGTTCAAAACCCAGCAGTGCGAAATGGATAGAGATTGGACAAGTGAGACAACAATATCCTCACTTGATTGATGCTTGAAAACCAACCTTTGGTGGTCCAAAATCCTTTTTCAGTGGGAAGGCATGATCCAAATGGATCCATGAATGCCCTCTAAGTCTTCACAAATCTATTAAAAATCATGCCAAAGCCAAAAATCCCTTAAAATATCAAAATCATCATAAGAGGGACACCCTTAACTGGGCGGAAAAACACTATCGGGCATCCCAAAACCTGTGAAATCAACGAAAAAATAGAGTAATTGGAGGCGGAACCAGTGATGCACAGTAGCCATCCGATTTGGCTGATCATTGGTCCAGATTGGATCGGCAATCACAATCGGCAGAAACCTTCGGCAGAGATTGGCGGGATATACTCAAGTGTTGTGATCGCGAACAGCAACATCGACGCTTAACATATGTTTATGGCAACGACGATTGGCAAAGTTAATATGTGCCATTGATCAAGCGCACAGATCAACGACCCATATTATGTCACCGGATCGCTATCAGGGGATTGCAGAAGCGCTTACAATGGCAAAAGTGTTCTTGCATTGAGCGATTGCGATATATCGCATTGCCGCATTGCATTAGAACTATGCAGAGGGGCTGATATCAATACACCATGCGACAACCGGACCAGATAGCATTCTAAAGGAAATTTGATATAATTTCAAGTTCGTAACAGGGCCATTTCAATGTATTTTTGCGCTTTCCATGTATTTCCAAAACACAAAGGGACGGAGCCTTTCCGAGATGCGATGGCGACTGATAGGTGGACTCGATAAGGGATTGAACCATATTTAAAGGACATTAAAGTCTGACATATCATGTTTTGGGCGGTTTATCTCTGTTAAATTGTGTTTTCACTGTAAAAATAGGGCGTGACTGTTACAGGCATTTTACGGGCCTGAAGCACTCTAGATTTGCAGAATGGGTGGCCACCTCCTCTCCATATGTTGAGCAATGATTGTATAACGCTGGAGAGGGATTCAAAGTGTTCAAGAGGCTGGGGAGGCCGAGAGACAGGACCATGAAATGAATAGGCAATGCATTTTTTGGCTATAAAGCCACAGACAGAGAGCATAATGGGCAGAGGGCAGTATTCAGGCAAATGCCGAGACAGATTTGGGACAGAGAGCATTAGGGGAGTTTGTGTACTCATAGAGAACTTGAGAGGTTCAAGTAAACTCTTATTGTTGTATTCTGTTGTGTGTGAAGCTCAAATTGACCTCACTGTTGTAAACACAACTCTGCTTGAAGACATAATAGAGAGGCCACCACTGAAGGTTGGACCAGGAGATGTAGCCCAGGAGTATTGGGTGAACTCCTTATTAAACTTTCTATGTCATGTGTTATCTATTATGTTTTGTTAGTGCTTCATTATCTGTGCATTTCACAATCTTATCGATCCATTGCATATAATGACATAGACTAATCCATGCACATAAGTCTGTAATACCTTATTAATTATCTTAGATCTCATTTTCAGATCATACACTTGATTGTTTGAGTTGCTTTCCCAAATTCGGCCAAAATGCAAAGAACAAGATCTGGGTAGTTGAAAAGGACTAATTTTGGGTAGCCAGTAGGATAGAGTCCATGTGCATTGATTTTTCAAACAAAACCCATGTCCTTGTTTCTTCTGTGGATGACTGGAACATGTCTAACCTACGTGACTTCTCCAGGAAAACTGCTTGTTGCAGGAAATCAACGCTATTACAGGAATTGGCGTTGCTGCGAGAAATCTCTGATCTTTTGCAGGAAATCGCGGAACCACTCAAAGTCTATTGATCTACATGAAATTCAATTAGTACCTCTCAAAGTCATCAATTAGTTAATCAGGTAGCATTCAACATCAAATTACCTAAGATAAAAAGAAATGATACGTTTTGAGTTATTTGCATATCTCGGAGTCTAAATCACCATTTTGGTCAAAAGAGGCACAAAAATATGGTAACTAGAGGGAAAAAACGAGTCTTAAAGGAGAAGAAAAGCCTTAAGAGTACTGTCAAAAATAGCCAAAATATAGGCCTAACAGTTAGTCGCAGAAAAGTGAAGTTGAAGTTGCAAGGTGGAAGGATTAGAACACTTTGAAGTGTTCTGCATATTCCTACATTGGCCAGAAATATGATTTCTATAAGAAAGCTAGATGATGGAGGTGTAAAAAAAGTGCTCGAGAAATATACCTACAAGATGGTTCGAGGATCACTAATATTGATGTGGGGAGTTCAGATTGGAACTCTGTATAAGCTTCAGGGTAACACTATTATTCATGGGTGCAACAATTCTGTGGTTCTTGAAAGTGGAGCAGAAAATCTAGTAGTCTCTGGAGATAATACCATGCTATGGCATCAAATGCTTGGACATATTAGAGAGAAGGGCTTTCGAATACCTCATGGTAAGGGTATGGTAGAAGGTATGTCTAATTTATCTCTGGATTTTGATTTCTGTGAAAATTGTGTATATGGGGAGCAGAATCAGGTGAGTTTCCCCTTTGGTGCTAAGAGGGAAAAGAAAATATTAAAGCTTGTGCACAATGATGTGTTTGGACCTGTGTCAATTCCATCACTGGGTAAGTCTGTGTACTATGTATCATTTATAGATGACTTTTCAAGGAATGCATGGATATATTTCCTTAGGAAGAAATCTGAATTCTTTAATAGGTTTAAAGTATTTAAGGCTCTGGTGGAAACCAGACAAAGAAGAAGATAAAGGTGTTGAGGACAGATAATGGTGGAAAGTTTTGCAAGAAGGAATTTGAAGAGTTCTGTAAGAAGTGTGGTATAGCACGATCGAAGACTACTCCATACACACCTCAACAAAATGGAGTTGTAGAAAGGATGAATAGGACATTGATGGAAAATGCAAGAAGCATACTCAGTGGTGTCGGATTAGGACAAGAATTATGGGCAAAGGAAATTGAGACTGCATGTTACCTTGTCAATATATCACCTTCATCAGTGTTGGAGGATAAGACTCCACAACAGTTATGGATTGGTAAGAAATCCTCTCTTTCACATTTGAGGGTATTTGGATGTGATGCATATGTACATGTTCCAAAGGAGAAAAAATTCAAGATGGATTGTAAATTTTAAAGGTGCATCTTTATTGGGTATAAGGATGGTTTAAAAGGTTATAAGCTTTGGAACTAAGAAACAAGGAAGGTTGTGTACAGTCACGATGTGGTGTTTAGAGAGGTGAAAGATGTTATTAAACATGAAGTCCTACCAAATGAACCTGAGAAGATATAGTTTGAGCTAAAGGAGGAGGACTCTACAACAGAAGAGGAATTAGAAGATGAAGAGCCACAAACTCTAGCTGTAAGAAGATCAGTTCGTGAAAGAAGGTAGCGAGAAAGGTATATTCCAACTGCTTTTTGTTCAAATTTTGCTTTATCTATTACTAGTGATGAACCCAGAACTGTTAGGGAAGCAATGGATTCAGAGGATGGAAAACTCTAGAAAGAATCCATGGTTGATGAAATGGCATCTGTGTACAAAAATGAGGCTTGGGATCTAGTGGAGTTGCCAGATGGAAGGAAACCCATTGGTAGCAAATGGGTGTTTAAGAGGAAGATGAATGTAGAAGGAAAGGTGGAAAAATACAAAGCTCGGTTGGTAGAAAAAGGTTATTCCCAGGTGTTGGGAGTTGATTTTGGTGATATATTTTCTCCTTTTTCCAAGGTAGCTTCTATTAGATTACTTTTATATGTTGTTGTTTCTTTTGATTTTGAGGTAAAACGGATGGATGTGAAGACAAGTTTTTCTTCACGGGGATCTGGAAGAAGAGATCTACATGAAGCAACCTAAAGGCTTTGTAGTGAAGGGTAAGAAAGAACTAGTATGTAGGTTAAAAAAGTCTTTGTATGGGTTAAAACAATCACCAACGATGTGGTATTAGAAATTCGATACATATATACGGGGACTTGGCTTCACCAGAAGAAAAGAAGATCATTGTGTGTATTTTAAGTTAATTGGTGACTGTGTTATTTATTTGGTCTTGTATGTGCATGATATGTTGTTGATTGGAAATAACAAAGAAATTATCCAAGAATTGAAGACCCAATTGTCCTCCAAATTTGACATGAAATATCTTGTCTATGCAAACAATATTTTGGGCATGGAAATTAAATGAAATCAGGCAAAGAAGAAGCCCTAGTTAAACCAGAGGAAGTATGTTGGGACAATACTACAGAGGTTTAATATGCAAGATAATAAACCAATGAAGGTTCCTATTCTTGTAGGTGTAAATTTATCTTATAAATAGTGTCCCAAGACACAAGAAGAGGAAGAGGACATGTCTCGTGTTCCATATACAAGTGTAGTAGGTAGCCTGATGTATAATATTTTTTGTACTAGACTAGACATTGACCATGCAGTGGGACTATTGAGCAGGTTTATGTAAAAACTAGGGAAGGAGCATTGGAAAATAGTGAAGTGGTTTTTCAGGTATTTGCATGGCACTAGGATTATGGTTTGTGCTACCAAGGAAGACTAGGATTGGATAGAGCTTTGGACATCCATGGCTTTGTTGATGAAGACTTGGCTAGAGGTCTGGATCGGATAATATCTACAAGTGGGTATGTGTTTAACCTGTTTGGAGGTGCAATTAGTTGGATGAATAAGAGACAGTTTGTAGTGGAACTTTCAACTATAGAGGTAGAATACATGGAAACCACTCATGCAAGCAAGGAAGCAGTTTGGTTGTAGATATTTTGTTCAAGTATGGGGTTAGTTCAACAAGCTATAAGGATAGACTGTGATAGCCAAAGTGAAATTTTCTTGGCAAAGAACATTGCTTATCATTCAAAGACAAATAACATTGATGTTCAACATCACTTTGTAAGGGATATGGTTGAGGACAAAAAGGTGTTGCTGGTAAAGGTGGACACTTTGAAGAATATTGCAGATGCATTGAAAACGTCTATGAGCACTAAGAAGTTCTCTTGGTGTAAAGAAACAATGGGCATTGTAGGGTTGGACTAATGACTAAGATCTCATGTGGCCCCCTGTGGAAAGAAAAAAACAATTGGGAGAATGTTGCATGTGTGTTATATTCTTTCCACGACTATTCACACGCGCAGTGGGCGATATACCTCCCTGTTCATTGCACTAGGCACAGTAGGAGGGGCAGCATCCTGCCCTATCGGGGGGTCTGAGGGGGTGGTAGCCCCCCCTCTATGGGGTCTAGGGTAGCACAAAGAGGATTTTTTTTTTTGGACTCTATATTAGGTGGGCAGACCTACCTATGGTTTTGTGCATGATGGTTTTATTCTCATGGTATCTTTTAGATTCGGTCAAGGGAACTATGGTTATGTTCTAATTTAGGGGTAATGGATTGGGGTTTATGGATGCTTTGGCATGTATATATATGTATGATAACATTGAAAGGAAGCTAATGAAAAATCAATCCGGTAGTCCCAGTTTTGGGATCCAGGGGAAAATATCTGTGTATATATGTTTTATGTTTAATGCTCTTTCCATTGTTTATTTTCTATTTTTAGAATGTAGGAAAGTAATTTATGTATGGGGTTAAAATCTATAATTACTTGGCCATCTCTCCCAACCTGTCACCTGTCTCGGGCTTAGTTCATGGATAATAATGCATCAGCTTAGGATAGGGTGTTTTTCAGATTGATGTTGTCCTGTCATGAGTGAATTTCAGGAACATGTACACTGTAAAGTAATGGTGAGATGATGAAGAAGGAGAATAAGGAGGGAAGCATGCCTAAAGTCTCACTTGTATCTGAACTAATGAATGGATCTACCAAGAGCAAGAAAAATGAACACAAGTGTGCAACCACCTTCCAAGAGCGAAGATAATTGAAGACCCTGCATCATCAAGATATGCGAAGGAGAAGAGAAAGCATATTCAAGAACACATCTATCACTCAACAACAATAGCGACTTGACATTGCCACATCATCAAGTCAGTCCATGTTAAAAGTTTCATGTCAAGTCATGTCATGAGTTCTCATATGCCATATCACTATTGTGGGCCATGTATATTGTAAATCAAATGTATTGTGAAGTGGAAGTCTAGTGGACACAGATGAATATGAAGAGTCATTGCTCCAGATTTAAACAGGAACGCAAAAAATTACATAGATAACCATAAACACAAAGATGCAACAGAAATAATACTTCATTTCATTAAAGTAAAATACTAAAATATGCTTACAAACAGAAATGGAAATAAACCAGCTAGGGCGATGGTAGCATATCTCTGAGAAGAAATGTGGCGGCTACATGCCTATGAACTATCTTACAATGAGGCTCGAAGGCCTATTTATTTTTGAGAAACAATGGAAAACCATAAACATCCAAAAACCTAACCCTAAAAGATGAAACGCCAAATTGTGGGCCCCTTTTGGGTAAATTGGTAAATCAACTTCCCAGGGTCGTAACTTTGGCATACGATCTCCGTTTGACGTGCACAATATCTCGTTGGAAAGATCTATCTGAGAACTACAACTTTGGGAAGAGAAAAATCAATCCATGGACCCATGTTGCTCCCAGCCTTCCAAAAAAATGCCGTTTAGGGCCTCAAAACAGCTCCGAAATTTCAAGACCTGAAAAACTGCTAAAAATAGTAAACTGTGCTACAATTAAGGAAACCGAAAAGCTGAAAGAAACAATGGTGGGGGTCCAAGTGGACTTGGCAGGTGGCCACCAATATCCACCTAGATCATTCCTCCTCCCTTAGGAAGCAATGGTCCCCATTGCATTGAGTTCCTCCATGAGATGAGGAAACTTCTGCTGAACTTGGTCCCTAGTGAGCCACTTGCCCTGGTGAAGGAGTTGGCCTGCTTTGACAACTCGATACAGTTGGATATTCTGTTGGTGAGTGTGCTTGATCTATGTGTCCATGATCTGATCAGTTATAGCTTGTTCCATGCAATATGGATTTAACACTGTGGGTGTGAGTTGTTCTGCAATGTCGGATGTGTCTAGTAATGGTGGAAAGTATGGCTGAAGGTGGTCCACATTGAACACTGGGTGCAGGCCAAGGAATGGGGGAATGCTGAGCTCAAATTCATTGTCTCCCACAACCTTGGTAATGGTGTAAGGACCATATCGGAGTGGTCTGAGTTTCTGATAGGCTTCGGTAAGGCGTTCCTTTTACAAATGCAACCAGATGTTGTCGCCCACCTGAAACTTGTGTGGCACCCAATGTTGATCATGTCGCAGCTTGTACTTGGGATTTGATTTCTCTAGAATGTCATGGACCTGCTGGTGAATATGTTGGATTTACTTAATGCAGTTGTTTGCCTTATCTGTTTCAGACTGGACATGAGTCGAATCTGCGTGAATAGTTGCAAATGGCATGGCCACATCAATGGGACATAGTGGTTGGAATCCCAAGCCCACCTGAAAAGGGCTATGGCCAGTCGAGTTATGGAGAGCCCGGTTGTAGTTGTGATGAACATAGGGGAGGCTCTCGTCCCATGTGTGTGGATGCTTTGAGTTGTACATGCGCAGAATGTGTACGATCATCCTGTTGAAAACCTCTGTCTGGCCATCAGTTTGAGGATGGAAGGCTATGGACTTAGTGAGTTTGGTGTCCAGCATCGACCAGAGGCTAGACCAAAATGTATTAAGGAACCTACTGTCCAGATCTGAGATGATAGACTATGGGATCCCAAAGTGTACCCGCACTCGTTTAAAGAAGATTTTAGCAGTGGCTTTTGTTGTGATATTCTTCTTGCAGGCTGCCATAATGGCCATTTTCGAGAACATGTCGACGACCACAAAAACACAGTCATTTCCATGTTTAGTGGAATGAAGGAATGACATGTAATCCATGGAGATGGATTCTCAAGGTTGACTAGGGGTAGGCCGCAAGGTATAGAGACCTTGATTCTTGATGGTCAGTTTGGCAATGGCACAGGTAGTGCATGATCTGATGTACTTCCTGACATCTTGTCGAAAATTTGGCCAATAGAAATACTTCTGCAGTACTACCACCATTTTCTCAACCCCAAAATACCTAGCATCCCGACTTTAGTGTGCTTCCCAAATCATCTTGGCACGATCGCTTGAAGGAACACTAAGGTGACCCAGGTGGCATAACAGGGCATCTTGGAGGTGAAAATCTAGAACATGCTGACCCTCCAGGAGTGTCTGGTATGTGTGGCTGAATTCTGGGTCACTTTTGTAGAGAAGTGGCCAATCAGAAGTCTCATGCCCACAAGAGTTGAGCACAATGGTTAATGCCATGATTTGTGGTCCACTGAGGTAATCTGCAACATTATTGGTGCTGCCCTTCATATACTTGATATTCAAATGGAACTGTTGCAGGTATGTGGACCACTTCTGATGGTGATCATTCTGCAATTTCCCTTGGGTCTGTATGAACAGTAGGGGTCAGTGGTCTATGTGGATGACCGTTTCCTTCCCCAAAATGTAATGCTTCCATTGTTGGCAGGCCTGCACAATGGAATACATCTCTCTGTCATAAGTGGGATACTTACGGACTGTGTCTAAAAGTGTCTCACTGTGATATGCCACTAGATGCCTGTGTTGAGTAAGGACTACCCCAATAGCATAGTCAGAGGCATCTATCTCGACCTTAATTGTTTATTGCAAGTCTGGTAATGTGAGCACTGCTACCGAGTAGAGGTGATCTTTCAACTCTGTGAATGCCTTCTGTTGAGATTCAAACCAAAAGAATTTTGCTTTCACTCCTCCCTTAGTGACTTAACTCAAGGGCCAAGTGATATGAGAAAATCCCAACATGAACCTACGGTAGAAGTTGGCAAGACCTAGAAAGATGCGAAGCTTTGTCAGAGTGGTTGGAGATGGCCAATCCTGATGACTTGGATCTTGGCTAGATCCACATGCACCCCCTGTTCATCAATAATGTATCCCAGATACTAAACCTGGGTCATGCCAAAAGTGCATTTCTCCAAATTGGCACATAACTCGTGTTGCTGCAGTGTTTGGAGAACCTATTGGATGTGGTGGACATGCTCTTCCCAACTCTGGCTGAAGATCAGGATGTCATCCAAGTATACCACTACAAATGAGTTGGTGAATGGCCGCAAAATGTCATCCATTAGCCTCATGAAGGTTGCAGGAGCATTCGTCAATCTGAAAGGCATAAACAACCATTCAAAAAGGCCCTCTGATGCAGCAAAGATGAAAATTTTCATGATCCTCGGACCTGTGGGTTATGGGCCCACACAGCAAAGCTAAGGCCTAAAAAATAAATCAACACATAACATTAAAGTCTACACAATATCTATCCACAAACAAAACTCAAAAATAATTTATTATAAATAAAATATTTACAGGAGAATGATTCACATTCCTCACTCTCACACTTCTCTCCCTCCATGCCTCATGGGTTCCTCTTAATTTATACAAATGGATTAGAACCCAAGAAGGTTTTAGATCCCTTAACAAACTCCAAAAATATCTCTCTTGATCCCTAAAATCTCTCATCCAAATCCTAAAAATCCTCTAATTCCACTTTTAACTCAACTAACCCTCTATTCTAGGATCCCCTAATCCCTAAGATCTCTATGAGATCTTTACAAGTCTATCATCACTCATATTCTCTCATAATTGAGAATATTTACAATTAAAACCTCACACATATTTTCCACTCAATTTATTAAAAATATACAAATAAATTAAAAACATCACAACCCCTAAGTGAACCAAATATACAATGATTATCTAAAGCAGGATGCTCCTACATCACCCTCCTTGGCTTTGAAGGCAGTCTTCCACACATCAGAGGGTTCGATTGGTACCTGGTGATATCCTGACTTCAAATCGATCTTGCTAAAATATTTTTCCCCCTTCATTTGGTCTAGGAGGTCATCAATCCATGGGATTGGGTACCTATTATGGACAATGATATTTTTCAGCACCTGATAGTCAATACAGAGTCTCCAAGCCCCATCCTTCTTTCGTAACAACATGATCGGGCTCCCACAGGGCGATGAACTTGGACAGATGTGACCTTTCTGTAGCAGCTCCTGAATCTACCTCTTGATTTGATCGTTCTCTAAAATGGAGTGCCAATAAATTGGTCCATTGGGCAGCGGCGCACCTGGGGTCAAATCGATGGAGTACTTGACTTGATAGTGCAGAGGAACCCCTGCGAGGGAGGTGAAGATGTCCTCGTACTCCTCCACGACCTTGTCCATCTGTATTTTTCATGTGGAGGGGCCCTGTCTGGAGGTCATGGTCACCGTCTTCTTCTTTCCTTGAGGGCATATCATCAGGAAAACAAATTTCCCAATTTTGGAAATGAGCTTAGTGCATTGATTTGGAGTAACCAAAGAGATGGCGGTAGGCGGTGCTACCTCCAATATCATGTACAAGTTATTTCCCAAAGTAACAATAACAGCACAGGGCCTTGATTCGTACACAGCATGTCGCTTCCACAAGTATGGTTGTACTAATAATACATCACAAACTTCAAGGGGAGCAATGTCACACAATACCTCATCTGTGAAGGGCTTGATGTTGTATGGAAGGTGACACTGCTGGCTCACGCGAAGATCTCGTCCTTGGTGAAGCCACCCAGTGGTGTATGGTTGTGGATGTGCTATGGTCAGCAAGCCCAGTCGCTTCATGACCTCTTGCGAAATGAGGTTCTTTTGGCTCCCGCTGTCGACAATGAACCGTAGTAAGGAGCCCTTTACCCACATTTGGGAGTGGAAGAGACGCTCCTCCTCCTCTGGATCTTCGAGCCCCTCCTTCTAGATCTTCGTGGTGGCAACGGTGGCATTCGGCTCTGCATCGATAATCTCCTTCCCTTTGTCATTCCCCTTGTCGGGTTCTAACTCAGAGTCAGAACATGCATCTGATTCTAAAACCTTAAGCTCGGCCACCAATGACTGCTTCTCCCGACACTCACTTGTGTTGTGAGTGGAGCTCTTATGGAACTCACACCACTTTCCCGTGTTCTTTTTTGGCTTCACGGCGTTGTTCTTTTCTTGCAGCTTTGGTGGGTTGTCTTGGACCACCCCACCTTGGCTTTTTCCTTCGTTCTACGGTTTGGGGGCACCTTTCCCTTACTTAAGATTCACAGATACAAAGTCCCGCTTCTTCTGTTTAAAATTTTGCTTGATCTTAATGGCATATTGGTATGCCATTCCGAGTGAGGAAATGTTTAAGAATTCTATTTCTTCCTAGATGTACTTGTGTAGGCAGTCACGATATTTGAGTACCAAGTGCTGCTTCCGATAGGGTAGTACTGCTCCTTGATGGCATCCTAGAATGAATCCCAAGTGAGTGTGGCTAAAAATAGTGAGCCTGTACTTTCATCCTTCTACTCGCAGTAGGTTTCCTAGTAGTCCTTGATGTGGGGGGCTGCTTTGAGAAGAACGAAAATAATCTTTTCCCGACTGGAAAAATCATGAACAGAAAAATAACCCTCTAGCATATTCAACCATTTATCGATGGCATCTACGTCTATCTGACCCTCAAATATGGGGATTTCAAAATTAACTTGTACCTTAAACAATGTGGCATTTACAAAGTAGCTGTTGGAAGCTGATGCGTCGGCCCTCGGTAAGCACTGAAGGATCTGGGAAAATTTGTCCATCATCGTGTTCCTTTGTCACTCAAGGGCTTCTTCGAGCAAGATTTTGATAGGATCTCCTGACCCCTCATCTTTCTTTTCATTCGCCATGGGAGGCCGTCGGGATTTGCGAGGCTAGTCTTGCAAAGGTTCGACCAGTTCAAGCCCTAACTCCTTATATCTCGACCTCGTTGTGGACATGCAAGGAAAAATAGAGAAAAAGCAGACCGGCTCTGATACCACTGCTCTAGATTTAAACAGGAACGCAACAAATTTGTTGGACACCCAATCCTCAATGGGTTAGTGTGGAAGCCGAATAGACAAAAGGAGTCCAAGAGACCTTGGGATGTGGAACCCAACGGTCAAACCATGTACTATAAATGTATATCTCTTGTTAATAAAAAATGTATTCTCATGTTTTATCTTTTAGATTCTCTTGCTGCCCATGTGTGTTTAACATGGTATCAGAGCCATGATGTGTGGCCTTCTCCCACCATTAGTTGGGTGGTCTTGTTCAAACTGGGTGCTCTATCATTGTGCACTATTTTAGTTGTCCTCTCTACCTTTTGCACTATCCTTCCTGCAGAAATGTTACATTTACCTCACAGTGAATCCTATCAGCTATATTGTAGTCATGATTTTCTGCCCATATTTTGCATTTCTACAGCCTAACATATCTGACCTCTGCGTCTGTCCCTTTAGGAGTAACTAAAATATTTCTCTGCAAAAATCTGAATACGTTATTTTTCTGGTGTCAGTACGATCACTCAGGCCAAAATGCCTCTACAATTCCTGTGTTATCGATGCTTTGTTGTTTAACACTACTCTGTTCTTGTATTACATAAAAGGATTTATGTTGTTCCATTTACACTGCTCCAATAGAGGCTTTCCATGGTCTAGCTCAACAATAGCCTATCCTCATACATTCCAAACTAAACAAATTCTTTTGCTCGACTCTGCGGCGACTCTATTAGGAGACCCAAGTCTAATTGTTGATCCATATATGAAACTGCAATATGATTGTGTGCAGATGCTGCACACCTACGCGTTATCGTGATGTTGATATATGTATCAGAACCAAAAATGCTATGCACGATCTATAGAGTATCACACCAGTAGCAGAATTTGACAGGACGAATGATTTAGTCAACAGTGCGAAATCAAGAAAATAATGTTATAAATGGGGCAAAACCCTGTGGTGGACCGGTTATGGCTTTGGCTGCTCTATGTGAAACTTCGACTCCTGTGAGTTTTTCAGCCCATTCAGATGGTTTGGAAATTATCGAGAAGGCATCGCCAAGCTGTAAAAGAATTCAGCTCCTATGTATTCCAAGTGGTCCTACACTGATCCATTTAAGTGAATTGAAGGTTGTTTTTGCACACTTTAATGGCTTAGTTTTGACATTTCAGTAAGTGGGTGTGCAAGAATTTTGTGATTACAATGTGGTATGCATGTTTAGTCACATGGGAAGCATTTTATTTTTTAGGTAGTTTTCATGGGTTGTACTTTCGTTGCAGTTTTGATTATAATGTTTGTGCGAAGTATATTGGTGGGAGCTGGAGCTTTAGCTATAGTTGTTGCTACTCGTTCATTGTGTTAACGTCTACGTTGAACGCACCGTGTGAAGTCGAAGAACAAGAACCATAGTTGGGTGGCGAACAATAGAAGTGAATGCAAGTTTGAAGGAACAGCTAGCTCTTACTCGCATGCACGTTTGCATTTCTGATATTCCAACCCAACAATAGCATTTGAATGTGAAAGAATACACGAGGATTGCCCATCCTTTGGGATTGTAGAAATTGTAATGTTTCGGCGATGGAAGGCCATCCAAAAGTTCCAATGCCCCTTCGTCTATCCTGTCTACGCACCAGCCTGTCTAGAAGGAATGTAATCTGAAATGACAAAGATCCAACCCAGCTACAACTATCATTGAAGAGCGCCTGAGATGTGAGTAGGTATTTGATGAAGTTGAGAAATTTTTTGTACCCAAAGAACCCTCCGTGCGAGACAACATGCAGTCGTATCTGTTTAAGATTGAGAAAAAAACCCAAGAATCATTCGGTATTGTTTACTCTTTCTGCAATATAATCTGTTGTTTATACATTTGATTGGAGAGCTTGGTCCAAATCTCCTATCGTCAACATAGGTAGCTTTTTCCCACTTTTTCATCCAACGGTAGACTGTTTCAGTGTGCTTGTTGAATGTTGGGTTTTCTAATATAAAGTATGACAGAAGGGTTGCTTCTTAAAAAAAAAGATCTATATATATACTTTTTACAGTGCCTAACAAAATGAAGCCGACCTTGGTTGAGGCCAACTTTACTATCATTTAAGCAGTAGTAAAAAATTGACTCATTACAGTGATAGTATAGAGAAGAATATTGTATGGAAGTTGCTCAAATCAAATCCTCTCAAAACTAATAAGGTATGTTTATGTTTTCGAAGATTTAGTTCCCTTCTCCTTCAATAAGACAAGAGGATTGAGGATAGATTGGTGAAGTTTGTGTATTGATGCCATGAAAAGGCAAGGGTTTCTCAAGAACAGAGATGCCACATATATATTGATGATGTCTAGTTACAGTAATTAAGGAATAATCAAGTTGTATTGGTATAATAAGCAAGGTTTCACAGTTATAACTCTGTAGCTGGAACAATCACTTCACCTTTGATACAGTGTTTTAGCATTCAAGTGCAGTGATATCAAATACTCATATATTTTACTGATTATTATCAAATACACAATTTTAGTGATATCATCATAGCATCAAATTTAAGGTCTTCAACAGTAACATAGCTTCATCATCTTATTTTTATACGGATTGTAATTGGTGCTTGCTGGTTGCACATTGATCATTTACTGCACATTTATAAAGGATATTTCTGTGTACTGTGAGTGGGTATTACTTTTCTGCATTGAGTAGTCGTTGTGATCAGTTTTTAAGGTGTAAATCTGACATTGAAGAAAAAATGGCCAGAATCAATGAAGTATTAGAGTTCCTCAAAAATCTCATATTGTCTACTACTCATGATACATTAAAAGTCAGCAAAGTTTCTCTCATAGACATTCAGGTCTGTCTACAAAATGCACAAGAGAAAATTGATTTTTTGCAGCTCGAATCTCAGCTATAGCAAGAAGAATTAAAACAGAGGAGTCATTCTGAACATGTTTCTGTTCAGAACATTGAGACTTCAACCCATCAGAAGCAAGTCAATAATGTTACAGTTCGTTTAGATTCAACACCCAATAAAGCAGCAGTTGTACATGCAGATGCAGAAACTCAGTCTGCACTTCCCAAGCCCATCATCAGACCTTGGGAACAGCTTGTCCACAACAAGCACAGAACTAGTCTTGGATATGACAAGAACTTGTCCTTTCATATTCCAGACTACTCAAAGCCAATTCAATTTCAAACTGCTGGATTTCTTAAGGATGATTCATATTCACCTGTTATTCATGATAGTTCACCTCCAGCTGTTCCAGATTCTACCCCTCTTCCACAGCAACAATAACAACAACAGATTGTGAAATGCCAACACGGTGTCTAAGTTGGCCATCTGAAAGATCACTGTTTTGATCTTCATCCATGTAAGCATTGTCATAAAACCAGTCATTCTTCACACAGATGCTTCAGAAACAAACGTCCTGCAAGAACAAAGATTCATCTTGGATGGATCACTTCTTGGAAAGGGGCATCAACAGCCAAGAATATATTTCAATCACATGTCAGAACTTGTTCTAGAGTATTGAACAGTCTTGCAGTTGAATTTTCTGCATCATCTCACCTTCTATCTTACAAGGGGGGAAATGATGGTCATCTACAAGCTTCAAAGCCACATCAAGTGAGCTTGAGCCACAACCTACCACACCAATTTTAGAGTTGTAGCTAGAGACAAAGATGCTCCTAATCATGCCTTCAGTTGGTAATCTGGGACACTTCCTCTAGCATAAGCCTTCAACTTCTTGCCAGTTTCAGAAGAATTCCAGAAAAAAATTGAGAACACTTCCTCTAGCAGAAGACTTCATCTTCTTGCCAGTTTTGGAAGAGTTCCAGGAATTGCATTAAGCATTCCAGAGTTGTTGGTCATCCTTAAACCATCACAGGTTGAGACTTCCCTTTTTAGGTTGAAGTTCTCCCTTTTATGCGAGGTGAGACTTCCCTTTCATGGTTGAAGGTTTCCCTCTTCAAAACAATAGGAGAACTTCCTCTAGCAGAAGACTTCATCTTCTTGCCAGTTTTGGAAGAGTTCTGGGAACTGCACTAAGCGTTCCCGTGTTGGTGGTCATCCTTAAACCACTGCCCTTTATACCAACATTTTAGAGAGCACATTCAGCCTAGTGTTGCCTGCATTTTTGCACATTTTGTATTACAACTCTCTTCTTGGACTCATACATAACCCTTCATATTAAGGGGGGAATGTTGGACACCTAATCCTCAATGGGTTAGTGTGGAAGCCGAATAGACAAAAGGAGTCCAAGAGACCTTGGGATGTGGAACCCAACGGTCAAACCATGTACTATAAATGTATATCTGTTGTTAATAAAAAATGTATTCGCATGTTTTATCTTTCCGATTCTCTTGTTGCCCATGTGTGTTTAACAAAATTACAAAGATAACCATAAACACATAGATGCAGCGGAAATAATACTTCATTTCATTAATGTAAAATACTGAAATATGATTAGAAACGGAAAGGGAAATAAACCAACTAGGGCGATGGTAGCTTATCTCCGAGAAGAGATGTGGCAGCTACATGCCTCTGAACTGTCTTACAATGAGGCTCAAAGGCCTATTTATTGTTGAGAAACAATGGAAAACCTTAAACATCCAAAAACCTAACCCTAAAAGATGAAACACCAAATTGTGGGCCCCGTTTGGGTAAATTGGTACATCAACTTACTGGGGTCGTAACTTTGGAATACGATCTCCGTTTGACGCGCACAATATCTCGTTGGAAAGATCTATCCAAGAACTACAACTTTGGGAAGAGCAACATCGATCCATAGAACCATGTTGCTCCCAGTTTTCCAAAATACCATCGTTTAGGGCCTCAAAACGACTCCAGAAGTTCAGGACCCCAAAAAATGCTAAAAATAGTAAATTGTGCTACAATTAAGGAAACTGAAAAGCTGAAAGAAATAATGGTGGGGGTCCACGTGGACTTGGTGGGTGGCCACCAATATCCACTTGGATCAGTCATGTACATTGAAAAGCCATAGGAAGTTGAACGGTCATGAGGGTATTCAAAGAGTCACAAGGGGTAAGAATCACCCATTGGTTATATATACCCCCCTCATTATATGAGAAAAGGAATTTTCACCTTGGCTCCTCCTATAAGGAATTAGAAAGATCAGTTAGTTCTCTGAGGAGAAAGGAGCGCCTCTAGTGTCCCACTATTGTGGCTAGTGATGTACAATGTAAATATGTATCTTGCAACTTTTTCTTAATTACATAGTCCTTTTAAGGCCAACACGTTCTTCAAACATGACTTATGAATGTTTGTAATACTATTATGTGAACGTTTGTATTTCATGTTTTCTTTCACATGTAATAAGATAGTTGAACTATTTCTATTATTTTAGTGCTTATCTTGTTGGGAATGTGTTGTATTGGTTGTTGCTATTGTCTCATCCTTGTGGACTATTCCACTGGATGTTAGTGGGACCTTCCTTTGTACATTGGTTGTAACAACTGTTGCATCTGGTGTTGACAATTCTGATGGATGTTGGACAAGTCCTTCTAGTTCATGTGTGTCTCTTCTTGGGTGGTACTATTACCTCTCACTTAGAGGCTCACTTTTCTCCCCTTTTACCTCACAGAGTTGTGCTTCACAATCACCTTTCTTTTCAAAGATACCATTGCATCACTCTCTTGTGATGACAGCTAGAGCCAAGGCAAATATTTAAGTATTTGGAAACTGGGCCTTTATACTGGATGGGACTCCTACGCCAAATGGTGTGAAGTCTAATTGGGACTTTATATCAGGGATATCCCTTGAATTTTGGCGGGTCTAGCACGTTCAACAAAACCCTATATTAGCTCTGAAGAATCTACAATGGAAGGGGAAGGAGAAGTACATAATGTGAATGATGAACTTAGAATTGGAGGTGGGAGAGGTAGAGGAGAAATAAAGGAGGAGGTGGAGGAAGAGGTGCTAGAGGAGATCGAGAGCCTTTTGGGTTTCCCATCTTAGATGAAGATACCATAGTTACAATGAAGAATATCTCACCCTCCATCCTGCCTAATTTCCATGGAGTAAGAAATGAGGATCTTGAAACATTTCTTTTTGAGTTTGAAGTCATGTGTAGATCTTATGACTACTTACTTGATTCTCAAAAAATGAAATTGTTACCAACTACTCTTAAAGACAGAGCACTTAAATGGTTTATGGGATTAGGAACACATATCATAAGAACATTAGAAGAAATGAAAAATGTGTTCTTAGACAAATACAAATGTTATTGCACGCCTCATAACCTTAAAGATGAAGTCTTTAAAATGATGAAAAAGGATGATGAAAATCTTGAAGATTTAGTTGGAACATTTGCATATAATGTTAAAAGGGTTAAGATGCATAATCTAGATGAAGAAACTATGAAAGCTCTTTTTCTAAAATCCATTAGAGATGAGTCTTCTCAATTTAATGGGCTAAGGATATGTTTCTCAGTTATGATTTAGAGAAATTTGTGAATTATGTACACACATTTCAAGAGGTAAAGCTAGAACCAGGAAAAATCCAAGAGACCCTGTTATGTCTACGATTAATAAATTTGAAACTCGAACAACAAGTAGAGTATAAATAGGAAATTTTATTGACAACTTCAAAACAAATATTTCAGGGAGTCTTAGTGAACAAATAGATACCCTTAAGATTCAAAACAAGCAAAAAGCTAAAAATGTCGCATTATCAATTTCTTGTCCTAAATGTAGAATTATACATGCCCTAAGAGAATGTCCTCTTGAAAGTGTAGAATATCTGCTATTTGTGCAGAAAGTCATAACACAAAAGAATTCCCTTCAATCCCTGGACTTAAAGCAGTCTTGGAAAATGAAGCTGAAACAAGCCAAGATGAGTCACTTTGTTTGATTGGTAAAATACCATGGCCACCATGACAACCAAACATAGTATAAGGTATTAATCCTCAATACCAATCATGTGCACAACCTTAGAACAATTAGAATACTCCAATGCCTTGGAAAAATTGGCCACCTCAAAATCCATTATGGACAAAAGGATGGTCGTATCCTCTGAGGAATCCTCAATATAATCAATTTCAACAACCATTTATCCCATACCAACCTCCATATTATCCTGCTAAATCAAATTCCTTTCCACAATCTCAAATTCAAACTCATCCTTCTAATCAACCATTTCCATTACCATACACATCATACCCCCAAAAAACCAATCAACTACCTTCTCGGCCACCTCCAAATCCGAATAATAAAATTTCACAACTTGTTTTGTTATGAAACCAACTCACAAAAAGACAGAAAAGATAGATCGACACCTTAGAAATAAGCCTCTTCAAGGGGGCAACCTCCTTTACATTACACAAATGAACAATTCTTGGATGATACAAATGACAAGACCTCCTTTCTATATATAGGAGTCTAAGGGGTCATGATATAATCAGAGCCGACATAACAATAATAATGTAAGGGTACGATAATAACAATATGGGGACTACATGGGCACAACAATATAATAAGGGGTTTGTACTAATAACAATAAGGAGTTACACTAGTAGTATAGGGACCTAACATGCCCCTCTCCTTCAAAACGTGTTGTCCTCAATGCTTGAGTAGTTCTTGATGCTTCTGTATAAAATTATTGTCCTCCCATGTGGAATCTTCATTGGGTAAGTTCTTCCACTTGATGAGATACTCTGAAATTGATCGATTTTGTAGCTGTCGAGTTCTTGTTTCTATGACTGCTCCAGGCTCCAATATGATTTTTACTTCCTCGTCAAGTTCTGGCAATATTGTTTGAACTAGGATCTTCTGCAACTTTTGAATGAGTGGCCACACTTCTTTGTCTTTCTTCCATTCATCCCTTGCTTCATTTATCCAATCTGGTTAGATAATAGAAATAGCACAAAACAATGCTTCCACATCCTCATCCTTTCTTAAGAGTGTATCTACAACAATATTTTTCTTCCCTTTTTTGTAGATGATTTCAAAGTCATAACCCAACATATTTGTGACCCATTTTTTCTGTTCTTCTAAAGATAATATTTTTTCTAAAAAGTATTTAAGACTATCATGATCCATTTTTACCTTGAAGTGTCTTCCCATTAGGTAAGGTTGCCATTTCTTAAGTGCATGTAGTATTGCCAACATTTCCTTCTCATAAATAGCTTTGTGTAAATACTTTCCTTTGATGGACGACTTTCGAAAGAAATGTGTCTTTCATCTTGCATTAAAACAACACCAAGTCCATTTCCTGAAACATCACATTCCACAATAAAGGTTTTTGTGAAGTTCGGCGTAGCTAAGACCGATGCTTGGCACATTGCCTCTTTAAGATGTTTGAAGGCCTTTGTTGCTTATGGAGTCCATGAAAATGCATATTTCTTTAATAATGATGTTAGAGGTGCCACTATTCTCCCATAATTCTTAACAAACTTGCGATAATACCCTGTGAACCCGAAAAATTCTCGCAGATGCTTTATGGATGTGAGGATTTTCCATTCCTTAATGGCTTTAATTTTGCTAGGGTCTACCTTAACACCTTCATGAGATACAATATGACCCAGATATTCCACCTCTTGTACTCCAAAGAAACATTTGGAGTTGTTTGCATATAATTGTTTCTCCTCCAATAGATTGAGCACCCTATCAACATGTTGAACATGATCCTTCCAAGACTTGCTGTAGATTAGTATATCATCAAAAAATACTAACACAAATTTGCTAAGGAAGGATTTGAAAATGGAATTCTTCAAACCTTGAAATGTAGAAGGTGCATTGGTAAAGCCAAAAGGCATGACAAAAAATTCATAATGACCCTCATGAGTTCTAAATGTTGCTTTTGAAATGTCTTCAATCTTCATTCTGATTTGATGATATCCTGAATGAAGATCTAACTTGGTGAAGTAAATTGATCCATGCAATTCATCCAATAATTCATCAATGACAGGAATGGGCAATTTTTCTTTAATAGTGAGCTTGTTGATCTCCCTATAATCCGGACACATGTGCCATGATCCATCCTTCTTATGCACCAATACTACTGGAGTAGAGAAAGAACTTTGACTAGGTTGAATTATACCAACCTCTAGCATTTCTGCAACCATACATTCAATTTCACTCTTTTGGGCAGCGGGATATCTGTACGGCCTGATGTTTGGAGGAACACTTCCTAGAATAAAATGAATAGCATGATCATGATCACGAATAGGTGGGAGGCCTTTAGGAGTCTCAAATACCTTGGAATGATTGTCCAAGACTTTTTGGATATCTGCAGAAATAGATGATTTCGATGTGGGAACCTCTAGCGAACATAATTATGCAATTACGCGTCATTGTTCCTTCTTTAGAAGCTTTGTCATACCATTAGCGTTGATTATCTTTCCCAATTTCACTACAATACCCCTTAATTCAACTTCTTTTCCTTCTGCACAAAATTTCATGAAAAGTTCTTGAAAATTAAAAGTTATTGTACCCAAGGATTGTAGCCATTGGACTCCTAGTACAACATCATCACCACCCATTGGAATGGAAAGCATTGGGCTATTCAATACATATTCTCCCATGGATAGCTTCATATTATGGCACTTTCCAGAGCAATTTATGGTTCCTCCACTTACAACCATCACTTGACACTTTGGTGCTAGATATAAGAAGTAATTCAATTCCTTGGCTATCTTACAATGAATACAATTATGGGTACTTCCTGAATCAATCAACAATATTACCTTTTTCTTCTTGATATTTCCTTATATCTTGATAGTTTTAGGAGTGGTAATTCCAGCCAATGCATTACGATATATGGTCAGATTCATTTCTTCTTTATCTAGGGTTTGTTCCTGAAGTATATCCTCTTCTTTTGACATTTCTTGTTCCTTTTCTTCCTCCTCTTCACAATCTATGTAGAATAATTTCTTCTCCGCACACTTATGACCTTTAGTGTATTTTCTATCACAACTATAACAAAGCCCTTTTGCTCTTTTTTCTTCCAATTGTTGTGGTGTCAACCTTGTAGGTTGTGAAAGGCTAGGAGCAACAACACTTCCATCTTTATAGTTGTGAGTGGTAGGCTTTTTGGTTGCCATAATTTTGCTTTCCATTTTTCTTGCTAACATGAATGCCTTCTCCAATGAATTAGGTTCCCAAAGGTGAACCTCATGTTGGATATTATCATTTAAAGTCGCTATGAACACATCAATCCTATGCTCCTATGGAATATCTTTTACCCTTATGTTCAATTTTTGGAAGTCCTCAATGTGCTCCATCATTGAACCCTTTTGTTTGAGATTTATCAATTGGCTAAAAAAGGTGTTGCTTTTTGTAACCTCATAATGTCCTATCATTTCTTCTGTACAAATTCCCCAAGTGACAATTTTTTTACGAGAGCAAAGCCATTGATACCATACAAACTGATTTGGTTCCAAATATAAAGTTGCAATACGTACCTTTTGTGTGTTTTGCACATTATGGAGATCACAAAATTTCTCCATCTGTAGTGTCCATGTTCCGGGATCCTTGCCATCAAACTTCCTCATATCGATTTTTTGAACATGGTGGGTATTCAATCCAACATTAGAGTCTATGAAATCATGATTAACATTTCTTTTGTTCTCATCATGAGTTTCCTTTACTACCCTTTCACCATTAGTAACCATTTCTTGTAGCAACTTATTCAAAATTATCTTCAATTATTCCATCTTAGCGTCCATGCCATTCATCTTAGCATCCATGCCATCCATATTAACTTGCATGCCATTCATATTAGCTTCCACACCATTCATCTTGGCTTCAAATACCTTTTGTGAGAGTGAAATTTGTTGTATTTGGTCTTGTAATTTTGATATAACATTTTTCATTTCTTCCTCTTCTTCACAAGTCATGCTAGAGCTTTTAGGTTGCTTACTAGGTGTTTCCATTTTCTTTCTTTGGGGCATCAATTAATGCTAATATTTCTTCACTATTCCCTTTGAATTCCTTCAAACTAATTTTTCAAACCAATCTTATGCAAAATTTTAAAAAAAATACACACCTTTTGTTTCACTTTGTAAGAGATCGATATTGAATCTGTTGTATCTTTGTAACTAAGGATCTCAAATATCTGAAATCACATCCTGCAGTAGCCCTTTAAGCCCTCTTTCTAACCTCGCAAGTTTGATCAAGATTGGATTCTCCAAGGAAAAGTCATGTCAAATATCCCACGGAGACCTTATTATAGACTAGTTCAGTAGAGCAAATTTGTACGAAGTGCCACGTCTCACTGTTTCGACCTTAGTACCTGAAACTGATATAAAGACAACTATAGGCCATCCTCTTTCTGAAACTGCTTATGAAATTTCAATCTGATGTTCAGAACAAAAGTTATGATGATTTTTCCCAGGTCACCTGTTTGGAATGTAATTCAGGAGTCTGCAAAAACCCTAACTTCCTCAGATCATATCTCTGAAAGTATAGTGAGAGAAGCTGTGAAATGTGGACCTGAAGTTCAAAATTATTTCAGCTCAAATGGATTTTTTTTTAGCTTCAGAAACGTCGCAGAAAAAAAGTTATAGAGAAAATTCCACGATGACCTGTTTGGAGCAGCGAAACCCTAGAATCCAAAGATTTGATACCAAATGTTATGAAACCAGCTCACAAAAAGATAGAAAAGATAGATCAACGCCTTAGAAACAAGCCTCTTCGAAGGGGCATCCTCCTTTACATTACACAAATGAACAATTCTTGGATGATACAAATGACAAGACCTCCTTTCTATATATAGGAGTCTAAGGGGTCATAATATAACCAAAGCTGACATAACAATAATAATGTAAGGGCACAATAATAACAATAGTGGGCTTCTATGGGGCACAATAATAACAATATGGGGACTACATGGGCACAACAATATAATAAGGGGGTTGTACTAATAACAATAAGGGGTTACACTAGTAGTATAGGGACCTAACATATTTACAATATAGAAGGTCAAAATTTCGAAGCTTGTATGATAACTCCATTAGATCTAAATAATATCCAACTTAGATATGGTAGAGTTTTTGAAAAGAAGTTACAATTTGTTGTTATTCAGGAATCTGAAGAGGATGATGATTGAAATATGGATTAGGGGCAAAAATTTGCTCAAAAATCAAAGTTCTCAGACACGATCAAAACCTGGATGACTGCATCCGCCTTGGTGATATGATCCCAATGCAACTCGTTTCACTCAAAATGGAGTTCGTATGAGAAAGTTAGAGCCTGCTGTTCGTTTTGTCAAACATGCAAACTTTTGTGACTGGGATGTTGACTAGGCATTCATACAGCCCAATCAGCAAAAATAATATTCCATAGAATATTCCTTGGAATACTCCCAAAATATTTCCATTGGTGGCTTAACTGGATTTTGACAAGTGGCGACACGTAATTGGTTAAAGCACATTTGGTGGACCAATGACAGGCTGACACATGGCAAGCCTAGAGGCCACCACGTGCCCTCACAAAGGTCATGTAAAATTTATTGGCACGCTGGGGAGTTAAACCCGTGACGTCACCTACACAAGCAACAAGCATTACCGCTACACCAAAGCCATCAGACATAATATTCTATGGGAGCATTATGTATTTAAATGTTAAATGTGTTGAAGTTTGGAGGTAAGACTAGCATTAACCGCTAGCATGTGACCAACATTACAAATCACTAACCGATGCTTAACACTAACTGCGCTATTAAGTGCTAAGTGGAAGTTTAGCATTAATTAAGCCATGATTATCCACTAATTAAGCGCAGATTCACTTGGTGGAAGTTTGGTAGGTCTGATAAATCTGGAACTACTCCAAATTTGGTGGAGTTAACTGGAGTTTCTCCAGTTTTGGTGGAGTTTTCCTAGGGAAAACTGAAGAGGCCATAACTTTGGCATATTTCAACCACTTTTTGCTCAGAAAGAGTCATTCCTAGATGATTTGGATGCTCTGAAAACAATGGAACAATTTGCATAGGAATAAAGACACTTTTGTACATGATTTTTCTACGTTGAAGTTTAAGGAAGCCCAAGGCCACTGAGAGAGGAGGTCAAGCCTAGATCAACTGAAGTCCAATTGCAGAGCTTGGAAAGTCATTTTTGGGGTTTTTGGGTCTTATGAATCTAATGGAGTAGGTTCCAAAGCCATTGGAGCAATGTAGGTTCATGTAATCAGAGAATTGACTATTAATCCAAAGAGGGCATAACCATTGAAGCAAGTCCAAGGAGATGTAGCCCAGGAGGGGTGAACTCCTTTATCAACTTTGTGTTATGAATTTGATGTGTTTTACTTCTCTACATTTTACTTGTTGTATATGTGTTTTAAATAGCTAATTAACCTCATGAATTTCTCATAAAAGACACATAACACTTGACACATAATTATCACATTTTGGTTAATTTGAGACGATCCGAAACACATATTTTTAATACTGATGAGGGATCTTGCATAGCATTAACAAGTTTTCCCAACATTCAGATCAAGTTGGTATAAGAGCATTAGTTATATCATTTTAACCCTGAGATGGTTTGCCAAGGTTAGCTAGAAAATTAGCTATTGGTTTTGTATTGGTGCAAGGAGAATTTAACTGTGTGCAATTTTATGTGATGGGAGCTTCAAAAAGTGATGTTTCTAATCCATATTCCTGAGCAAGACTCTTTGATGAAGATATGTTGCAAGAACTTATCATAACGAGAGATAGGGTGCAAGAGATGTATGAAGATAGGAAGGAGGACACTATACTTCAAGAGCAATTGATGGCAATGAAGGAGGAGAAGCAAGAGCTTCTTGAAATGATGCATGAGATGGAGATTCAACTCCATGATGCCAACGAAACCCTAGCCAAGTATGTGCATGAAAATGAGGTATGAAATTCAATTTTTATCTTCAAATTTCTCTCAAAATGAATGTTTTGGTGCTTTTTCAAGACACACTATAGGAATAGGATCCACGTTATTGATGAAGATGGGTTATAAAGGTAAAGGCTTAGGAAAAAACTGCACAAGGCATAATTGAGCCAATTTTTGTTGAGGAAATGCCTAGATATTTCGATCTTGGTTATGGAAAATATGATGGAGAATGCTCCAAAGCCAACAAGAAGGACTTTAATTACATGTTTATTACCTCAAGCTTGTGAAGTTTGTGTTCATGAGGAATGCAAAATTTTTATACCCACTTTACAAGAAGATGCTCATAAGCATGCAACTAGCGGAAATGGAAAACAAGAGGATATTGAAAGCTTTAAGGTCATTGAAACCATTGTTGCTATTTCGAAGAGAGTCACTACCTCATCAAATTCACCTCCTCAAGAAGGCGACAAAGGTGAATGTGCAAGGTATAAATCTTCCTTTAATAAAGTTTCTTTTGACTATGATAAACATGGTAAATATTTACATAAGATTTGGAGAAAATTTACATGTTCATTTTCTGGTTTGAATAACCATACTATTTTGAGGTGTTGGAAGAGGATAGCCATACATAGGAAACTTTTAAAACAAAAGAGATAGAAATCCAAAGATCCATTGAATAATGGAAACCATGTTGAAAAGAAGATGCAATTATTTTGCACTCATTGCCATAAGCAGGGTCATCTTGTAGAAAAGTGTTGGAATTTGCATCCAATAAGTCATCCACGACATTTGTAGAAGGTGGAGAGGGATTTTGGAAAGAATGGAAAAGAGGACTCCATAATTGATGTGGGTCAAAATGATACACATGATGAAATGCAGCTGAAAGAAGCGCCGTTGAAATGGTTTGGAAAGAGATGGTTAGGTTTCTTTACCAATTAAGGCCTTTCATTTGTTTTGATAATTGATGCAAATCTTGACTTATTGATGCATTTCCTTGTTATTTGGATGCATTTATTTTCTCCTGAAAGTATGTTGCATATTGCATAAAGAAAGATGTTGGAAAAGTATAGTTATGTTGACTCAATTAGATGCAACAAAGATGGCAATTTGCAACTAAAAATTTGCATGCTTGTTGCATTCTTGAACTTGCATGTTTACACCAGGAAGGTGTTCAAAAGTGGAGTATGTTGACTCACTTTATTGCAGCAAAGTTGGTCATTTCCGCTCTTTAAGTACTCATACATACCAATGGGATTCTTGTACGTGTGATTGTACTTATGAGAGAGTTGAGAATTGTTATACATGCATGAGAGTTTGTGTGTGTGAATAGTGAATTTTTAATAGTTTCTGTTATCACTTAAGAATTCTAATGCCAAAATTTCTCATACTAGTTTGATGATAAAGGTCGGTGCTAGTCTAAGTTTGATTTTGTTTTTCTTTAGAGTCTGAGTCTTAGGGGGTCTTGAGTCAAATATGCATTCTCATTCACCACTGGTCATTCTCATTCATCACCGGTCTCATAGCCATGTGTCAGTTTGGTTTAGAAATTACTATGTGCCACAAAGCCTTTTAGGTGATTTCGTAGCGCATGTAACCATTTTGAAGTGTTTTCGCAACGCATAAATCCTTTTAGCAGTTTCGCAGTGCAAAAGCCCTTTAGGTGATTTCGCAGCGCGATGTGTTTTAGGTGATTTCGCAGCGCGACACGTCTTAGGTGATTTCGTAGTGCATAATTCAAAATTTACACTGACCGCGCTGCGAAATCGAAGATTCGTGCATTCCGCAGCGAATCTTTCCCAACTGTCAAATCTGTCAAGTTAATCTATGGTTGCGTCATTCATTGTCAGTTTATGCACTCCACATATCATGTCCAACCGCTTATCTCCATTATTACAACCACTAGGTACGTTGGTACACACGGATTACAAGTTCCAAGAAAAGCCAGGTATCCACAGTCTTAATGATGATTGTATTCGTTGCATGATGAACAAGTCTGCAAGTTTTCAATTTGAATACATTGTTATCAAGCGAGGGAGTTATCAAGCGAGGCAACCATTCAAACAAGGCAGAGAGTAAAATTTGAGCAATGACAGTGTTTCAAACCTTCATGGAGGGATCGGCAGAAAGGAAAGACCACAGATCAGGCAAATGTTTGAGAAACAAGCCTGAAGGTTTAGACATAACCTTGAAGAACAGAGAAGTTGAGCATGCATTTAAACAAGCTGGATGTTGGAATTTTTGCAAGAAGCTCCAAGGAGGTCATGCACAAGTTACTAAGGAATTTGCCCTGAATTTCATAGGACTAAACTCAAAGGTTGGTATGCTGGAATTGCAGGTCTCACCAGACATGATATCCACAGTTACGGAGATTCCAAGAGGGCAAGAAAGTTGGTTCAAGAATTTCAAATTTGATATGTCCCCGTGTAAAGAATTTCTAAAGCAGGAGTTCATTAACTCAGATTTAAGCAAGTCTGTTCCTAGAAGTTATGTCAAAGAGTCATATGCCAATTTGCTTACTTGTATACAGAAGTACCTTACCTGTGAAGGGAGATATAACAAGGTGTATTCATATCATTTTAAACTTCTGTTGCATTTCACAGGAAAGACATCTATTGATCTACCTTTTTACTTATTCTGCAGCTTAAGCAAAATGTGTGACAAGGTGCAGCTAAGAAAAGAAGCCTGTGAGACTTCATTGTTCCACCATGGCTTGGTTAAGTTGATTGTTCTGCATGAACTCCAGAGGGTAGGTAGAGACTGGGACACATTCATATTCATGTCTGGTTTCAAGAACAAGACCGGTCTCAGCCCTCAAGCTGCAAAAGACCTTCCAACAACAGCTGGTCATCAGGCAGAAACAAGATCCAAGAGGTTTTCAAAGTTAAAGGCAAGGAAACAAGTTAGAGAATCCACCAGGCCACTGACTATCCAGGATACACCCCAGCAGTCCCTTAAAGAGAAAACTCAGGTCAAAGAAACTGCACATGAATCAAGCACAGGTGAAGGAGTTCAAAGAAGAAGGACTAGGAGCCAGGTGGCTAAAGAAAAAGGTAAGTCAGTGAGTATTGAAGAAAGCCCTGTTTCAAAGGGAGACTTAAATGACTTATTGCAAGCCATTGACATTGAAGAGTCTCCACTAGTTCAAGCAGATTTCATAGAGTCAGGAAAAGACAAGGCCAAGAGAGTCAAAGCCTCGAAAAAACTCAAGTTTGATGATCAGGTTGAGCAATTCGTTTTTAAGCCTAGGAGACCCATAATGAGGAAGTTTAAACAAGTACAGGAGGTACTGCCAAGAGCAGATGAAACAGGGGAGCTGACATGGCATCATGAAAGAAAGGATAAAGGCAAAGCAGTTGCCATTCAAGAAGAAGATAGTTTGGAAAACCTGAAAAGGAGATTGGAATCGGCCAACTTTGAAATTGCCAGATTGAAGAAAGCTGCCAGGAAATTTGCAGTTAAGGAGGCTTATTTTAACCAAATGCAAGCTCGGTGGGAGGACCAAACATTTCAAATTCCTGAAGTGGTTGATTTTAGTGTTCAATTCCGTAGCTGGATTGTTCCTGCAATAAAGGAAGCTCAATTTATTAGAAAGGTCAATACAAGCCTCAGGTCTGGGATCAAGGTCATGAAGAAACAAATTGAAGACTTAAAGATACAGTTAAGCCAGCTGAAAGAATCTCATTAAAGAAATCTCACTTCAAGTAAGGCTATGTTTCAAAATTTTGATGGTTTTGCTTGGTATAATCTTTCTTGAAGAATCATACATTTCCATTCAGTTTTGAAAGGCCTTGGAGCAGTTGAAAGAATGTTTAAATAGAAAAAGGCTCAAAAATGGCAAAATTTTGGTTGAAACTGTGTTTCTTGGAATAACACAGCAATTTCATAGCGCGCTACAAAACTGCTGAAGATGATGGCTAACGTTCAGCTGTTTCGTAGCGCGCTACGAAACTGCTGAAGCTACACAATCTAATCTCAGTCAACCGGTTTTGAAATACAAGTGGGAATTTTGAAAAGAGAATATCTACAAGGGATCATCTGAAGCTATCAACGTTCAACAAGGTCAAGACAGGTGAAGGAAACATGTATTCAAATCCAAATCCAAACTTTTTGTCATAAAGTGAGCATATTTACTACAGTCCAAGATATGTCAGACAGCATGGAAGAGCTTTTGCCTTTACACATAAAAGAGGTTGACAGCACATCAAAGACATGGCAATCTGTTATATTTTGGATAATCAAAGATAAAGGGCATGGTTCTTTGGATTCGAACATTTTGAGGCAAACCAAAGACCGATAAACAGGGGTAGTTTCCTATGTTTCAGGGCAATGGAGAAGATGTAACATTGAAGACCAGCATGGAGCTTTGAACATCCACCACATCCAAACTAAAAAGGGACCAGATGTCAAAGAACGAGAATGATTGTAATCAAGGCTATTATTAGCATAATATGGAGTTAGACTCCTACTTGATTTAGATCTCTAGAAAGTCTAGTTGTAGTTTGTTACATTTAATAGGCAGTTAAAAGTTAAACAGGTGTCATTAGAAGTAGATTTCGAGTTCCCCTAATGTTTAAGGAGGAATCTCAGTCAGGTAGAAGAACTCTATATATAGGAGAAAAGGAAATGTAATAAGGGTTGGAAATTTATGTAAAGAAGCTCTGATATTTGGCCTATGTAAAGACTCTGTTTTTCTGGTAATACAGTACTGGCTTATTCTTCTCAAGAATCATATAGAGTTCAATATATGAGTTTCTTTTGTTGTCCTTTATGTTATCTACAGTGTTATGGGTATTTGATTACTTAGAAATCACTTGCAGTGTTCTAATTTCCTTCATATACTCGTTGACTGTCTTCTTTGTGTTTGGTGTGCTCTACCTATATTGAAATCTGAATGCCTTGACTTTTATTCTAAGCCAATCCTATTGTTAATAGTAGATCACATATGACTCCATAAGCCCAATGGATACTTGTTAATTTTGTTTCCACCATTTTCATTTTTATTTGTTTCACAAAGAATTAGCCATCTTGATCATAATCAAAAACCTTTATTCCTTTGAGAGAGCCCTCTCAGGCTAAGGAGGCTAAGCCTTAGCCAAAAGATTGGTTTGAAATAGTTACTTGAAGTCTTCCTACTCTGCAGCCTTCCAGGGCCTGATTTTGAGATAACAGTTTCATTGTGCTTGAACATGCATGAGTGATCGACTTGTGTTGGTTGATTTCTTTGTTAACATGTGTGTTGTCAACTTGAGAATGTTAATCATTTTCACATGCATGAGTGTCGACTTGTGTGGTCGATTGATTGTTACATGTATGTTATATCGACTTGGAAGATTTGATTTTGTCTCCAAATATGACAAATTGTTTCATGAGAATGTGTAATTCTTGTTGTAAATCATCAAGTTATTGTACATATTTTTGCTTGACTTGAAAGTCAGTTGTTTGAAGAAGCAAGTTTTGTCGACTTGTGTTTAGTCAATGGTTTATACACCAAGATGTAAGAGTACATGGTGATGTTCACATGATGTGACATTTGTTTCTTTAGAGAATAAAAAGGAAGAGGTCATAAAGTTATATTCTTGCATGAGTGTTTTTCAAGGTTAATGGTGTTTCTTATGACAAGATGTCGTAGGATTTTGGAAGGTCCAGGCTTGAGCAAGAGGACCATGATGAGCCTTCATTCTCAAATCGTGACATGAGTAGCATGTTAATACTAGAGGATGATAGAATCAAGAAGCGAAAGTGGAAAAAAATGCCAAAAAAAAATTGCAACCCTTGTAAAATATCAAATGTTCTCAATGCGATTTGATGTGTTGATGCCAGGAAGTGAAAGAGATGGCGAATACATTCTTCCAGATGTGGAATTTAGAACCATGGAGGTAAAATAATGGTCATTTCTTTTCTTGTTATTAGTGATATTGGAACTCATTTTGGTAGTTCTCTCAGATGGGATTAACTTGGAAAAGTTGTTTCCAAGGAGAAGCTTGCATCGAATGCATGTGTTGCAAAGGAGGAATATGATTCTCAGTCGGAAGGCCATCAGTCAGCTTTCCAAGCACTCAGGGATCACTTTGGTATAGTAGGGTGTTCAATCAGCAAGCATCCAGCAAGTGTTAGATTGGGTCACCAGCAAAAGGAGAACATTGGTTGAAGTGCAAAGCCATTTGCAAGGCATGGCATGTCAGTGAACCCAAGTGGTTGTCATGCAGATTTTTCCAAGTAGAATCAATTGATATAACTTGGGAGGGAGAAGAGTATTCAGCTTTCATCAGATAACCAGCTTTTGTGGGTCCAAAAGCCTGTCAGTGGGAAGGAGTGATCGGAATCTAGATTAGGGGAATTATTTTTCTCAAAAATCAAAGTGCTCGAAATCGATCAAGCCTCGACCGCGTCCGTCTCAATGATATGATCCAAACACAACTCGTTTCACTCAAAAATAAGTTTGTATGAGAAAGTTAGAGCCCACTGTCCATTTTGTCAAACAGGAAAATTTTTCTGACTGGGATGCTGACTAGGCATCCGTACAACCCAGTGAACAAAAATAATATTTTAGCGAATATTCCTTAGAATATTCCCAAAATATTCCAACATGTGGCTTAACTAGATTTTGACAAGTGGCTGCACGTAATTGGTTGAAGTGCATTTGGTGGACCTGTGAGAGGCTAACACGTGGCAAGCTCGAAGGCTGCCACATACCCTCTCAAAGGTCATGTAAAAGTTTATTGGGAGGTTGGGGAGTCGAACCAGTGACCTCACCTGCACAAGCACCAAGCATTACCGCTACACCACAACCATCAAACTTAATAGTCTATGGGTGCATTATGTATTTAAATGTTAAATGCATTGAAGTTTGGAGGTAAGACTAGCATTAACCGCTAGCATGTGACCAACATTGTAAACCATTAACCGGTGCTTAACACTAACCACGCCATTAAGCTCTAAGTGGAGGTTTAGTGTTAATGAAGCCATGATTATCCAATAATTAAGCATAGTTTAACTTGGCAGAAATTTGGTGGGTCTGATAAATCTGGAACTACTCCAAATTTGGCGGAGTTAACTGGAGTTTCTCTAGTTTTGGTGGAGCTTTCCTAGGGAAAACTGAAGAGGCCATAACTTTGGCATATTTAGAACAATTTTGGCTCAGAAAGGGTCATTCCTAGATGATTTGGATGCTATGAACAAAATGGAATAGTTTGTAGAGGCAGAAAGGAAATTTTGTATGTGATTTTTCTACGTTGAATTTTAAGGAAGCCTAGGGCCACCAGGAGAGTAGGTCAAGCCTAGATCAACTAAAGTCCAATTGCAGAGCTTGGAAAGTCATTTTTGGTTTTCGAGTATTCTAAATCCAATGGAGCAGGTTGAAAATCCATTGGAGCATTGCAAGTGCATGTAATCAGAGAATTTACCATTAATCCAAAGAGGGCCTATCCATTGAAGCAGGTTCAAGGAGATGTAGCCTAAGAGGGGTGAACTACTTTATCAACTTTGTGTTATGCATTTACTGGGTTTTACTTCTCTGCATTCTACTTGTTGTATATGTTTTTTAAATAGCTAATTAACCTCATTAATTTCTCATAAAAGACACATAATTCTCACATTTTGGTTAATTTGAGATGATCCTAAACACATGTTTTTAATACTAATGAGGGTGCTTGCATAGCATTAACAAGTTTTCCCAACATTCAGATCAGATGAGTCCCTTGAGAAAGAAACATCTCTTAATCAAGAAGAAATTCCTCATACATAAATAACCCCTATACATGATACTTCAATAAACTCAACTCCTATTGCAAAAGAACCTTTTCTTTCTATTCAAAATCCACCTTTTCCCGAAAGGCTAAAAATTGACAAAGGAGTTGAAAATCAAATTGTGTTGCCTAAATATGATATGTTGGAAGAACTGAACAATGTTTGCATCAAAATTCCTTGGCTACAATCTATAAGGGAGATACCAATATTTGCAAAGACAATCAGGGAGTTAAGCATTAAAAAACTAGGAAGAAAAAGAAAAGAAGTTAAAAAAATCCAGCTAGCTAGAGAAATTGCAGATATTATGATGGGAAAAGCAACTCTTCATAAATATCTAGATCCAGGTAGTCCCATTGTAAAAATAGACATTAATGGTGTCGAGTTCCAAACACATTGATTGATTTAGGAGCAGCTATCAATATCATGAGTAAACAAACTATGGATCAATTAAAACTTTCTAATCTTCAATACACACCAACATTACTATAGTTAGCAGATAGATCTATTATCAAACCATATGGTGTGTTAGAAGATGTATCTATCTCCTTAGATTCTTGGGAATATCCTGTTTATTTTATGATTTTAACTCCCAAGAATAATTTAGGAGGACACCCATTGATTCTAGGCAGACCAAGGTTAGCTACAACTCATGATTTTGTAGGTTGTATATTTGGAGATATGTTTATATCTGATGGACACTCTACTAATAAATTTGCACTATATCCTCCTAAAAACCAACAATATAAGTAGAAAGTTAAGTTTGGAAAGATGATGATGATGAATACTTTGATATACAACCAATATTTTCTACTTCACAAATAGATGAAGAAGATCAAATTTTAAATTTAATGAATAATAATGATTCTTCCTCATATTGTGAACAAGACCAAAATTTTCAAGAACAATGCAATGTTGAATATTTATCATCTCATCAAATGGATTTACATTCTATGGAAAAAAAATTCAATTCTAGAATAGAAATATTTTGAGGAAAAACTTTGAATATTTATGGTAATCCAGAATAATCCCAAAAGAAATAATCGAAAAATATGTTACAACAACATTCCTCAGCTTATGCATGGGAATACACTGATATGAAAGGAATTGATCCTAATACTTGTATGCATCATATCTATATTGAAGAAAATGCTAGACCAGTTCGACAACCCCAAAGGAGAATGAATCCAAATCTAAGGGAAATTGTTAAAGAGGAGTTACAAAAACGATTGAATGTGAAATTCATTTACCCAATATCAGAGAGTCAGTGGGTCTCACCATTAGTGATTATTCCAAAGAAAAATGGAAAATGGAGAGTATGCATTGATTATAGGGAATTGAATAGACCTACCTTGAAAGGTCATTTTCCACTTCCCTTTATAGATCAAGTCCTTGATACATTCGCAGTGAAAATGTAATTTTCATTCTTGGATGGTTTTAGTGGATATAACCAAATCCAAATAGCTCTAGAAGATCAATACAAAAAAACTTTCACCTGTCCATGAGCTACTTATGCTTACTGAGTACTTCCTTTTAGATTATCTAATGCACCTGCAACATTCCAAAGGGAAGTTCTAGGCATTTTTTTATTATTTAATTCATGATTGTGTGGAATTTTACATGGATGATTTTACTGTCTATGGAAATTATTTTGAGGAAGATCTTGAAAATTTAGAAAAAGTTCTCATTAGACATAAAGAAAAAAATCTCTCATTAATCCATGAATTTTTTTTTATGATGTTCATCGAGGGAATTTTTTTAGGCCACCAAATTTCAGGAGATGGAATTAAAGTGGATGCATCTAAAGTAGTAGTTATTTCCAAATTATCAGTTCCTACTTGTCAAAGATATGTTAAATTTTTTTTTGGTTTTACTGGTTATTATAGAAGCTTCATAAAAAAATTCACAAAGATAGTCTCTCCACTTTTCAAATTACTTACAAAAGATTATGAATTCATTTGGAATTCTGATTGCCAAAAAGATTTTGAAAAATGTAAAGAAAATAATTATGAAGCGGCCATATTAAGAGGACCATACTGGAGTCTTCCTGTTCATATTTCAACTGATGCTTCAGATATAGTTTTAGGAGTTGTATTGGGACAAAAATATTTGACTCTTTATGCCATTTATTACACGAGTAAAAAACTGACTTCTACAGAGTTGAATTATATTGTAACAGAAAAGGATTCTTTAGTTGTTATACATGCCATTAATAAGTTTCGACATTATATCACTAGTTATGAAACTTTTGTTCACACGGATCACTCTACAATTAGATATTTAATGAATAGATCAATTACTAATGGCAGAGTTACAAGATGGTTATTGTTATTACAAGAATTCAATATTACTATTTTGAATGGGTCTAGAAAGGAGAATAGAGTTGCTATTTTTATATCTAGAATCCAAAATGATAATAAGGATGTTCCCGTAAAAGCTAATTTCCCTAGCGAATATCTTTTTTAAGTATCTATTATATCTCCTTGGTTTTCAGATATTGCTAACTATTTTGCCACAGGAAAGTTACCTTCATATTTGTCTCCTCGGGAGAAAAGGAAAGTTATTCAAACTAGTGCATCTTATTCATGGATAAACGGAGAATTGTACAAAATAGGGTCTGATTTAATCATTCAAAGATGTGTGAGAGAGGATGAAGTACCAAAAATATTAAAGGCTTGTCACGATGAACCATGTGGAGGAAATTTTGTTGATAAAAGGACTACTTATAAAATCCTTCTCTTAGGATATTATTGACCTTCTCTTTTTAAAGATGCCAAACAATATGTTAAGAGATGTGATAATTGTCAGATAATGGGAAATCATATTCCTTCAGATGAGATACCTCTACAACCTTAGGTACTTATCAAACCTTTTGAAAAATGGGCTCTAGATTTTGTTGGTATAATCAATCCACCATCAAGACAAAAAAGGTACATTATTGTATGTACAGATTATGTCATAAAATGGATAAAAGCTAAATCACTTACTTTTGCTACTGAAAATGTTGTAGTTTCATTTCATTTTCAAGATATTTTCACTCATTTTGGTGTTCCAATAGAAATTGTGACGGATCAAGGTACTCAATTTACATCGAAGTTGGTGCAAAAGATAATGGAGGAGTACAAAATCAAACATTAGAAATCCACTCCATATCATCCACAAACAAATGGATAAGTTGAAGCTCCTAATAAAGTACTTAAAGAAATTCTTACCAAAACTGTACATCTGCATAGAAGTGATTGAGCATAAAAGCTTCCAGAAGCTTTATGGGCATATCATACCACATGGAGAAACAAAACAGGGCATACTCCTTATGAACTTGTTTATGGGAAACAAGTTATGTTTCCTATTTAGTTCCAAATAATGACCTTCAAAACAAAAATCAAATTGGGTCTTGATATATTGATAAGCCCAAAATAATGAACGGAGAAATTGAATGAACTTGATGAGATACGACAAGATGTTATTCACAGAACCAACATACTTCAACAACAAAGATCTAGATGGAATGATAAGTTTATCAAAGATACGAAGTTCTAGCTGGGTGATTGGGCATTACTTTTTTATTCTAAATTCAAATATTTTCAAGGAAAATTTCAAACTCATTGGCTTGGTCCTTATGAGATTGAAAATGCCTTTGATAATGGAGAAGTCAAAAGTAAAACCATTAATGAGGGAAAAGTAACTTTCCTTGTAAATGGTCACAGATTACAAATATATCATAAACCATTAACAAAGGAAGAGTTCATTAGAAATATGCAAGATATTCTTGTTGTAATAGATTTGCTGGATCTATCCCATCCATATTGACTCAAAAATTGATGTTTCGAACCTGCAATTGAGGTCCAGCATCAGGATGAAAGTGTGAAGATAATCTTGATTTGAAGTTGGTCAGGGAAGATTCTTCTTCCTCTCCAACTTAACTTTCTACTTTCTTTTTAAAGAATATATATATATATATATATATATATATATATATATATATATATATATATATATATATATATATATATACATATATAAGTTAGTTAGTTAGGAAGAGACGGAGCGAGGGTTTACAAAAAATGGCTGCCACTACCTCAGGTTGCCCTATCACCAGTGGAGCTGACAGGTCAAAGGTCTCTATGCAGCGGATGCAGAACAATCGAATCGGCAAAGAAGGTTATCTGCGATGGGGGATTTGGTACCCTCTTCTGGAAAATGAGAGATATTTTATAGATCTGGAACATGATGCGGTGGATCAAGATTTTGGTGCACACAGGAGAACTGACGCCGTTCTTCAGATCACATTCCCCTCCCAATCTACCGCAAACCTGACAGATCTGGCTCCCTGGGGTTGCAGCGTTGACGAATTCAAGGAAAGACGCCCGGATCTCTTTGTATTGGCGTCTCCAAAAGCATACAGTTTCACACTGGCTCAGATCCAAGGACAAGAAGCTCACAGTGACCATAATCCTGAGTTCGAACGACCGTCACTGAATCCCGTTTGAGCGACATTTTCCTTGATCTGGGGTACTATGAATAGATCGAGCCTTGGGCTCTTCGATCCAGTCCCTCGTACTGTAGATCGATCTCATTGCCGGTCAGATCTGGAAGTCCATCCATTGCTTAGAGAAGAGAAAAAGACGCGGAGTAGAATTTCAAGGATAGATCTGCCAAGATCTAGAATCATGGTAAGAGAACACAGCTTTCAAGTGTTTGTAAAAAACCCAGAAGGAAAATCGAAAATAATTTAGGTAAAAGAGACAGATACTGTCAAGCAAATGCGGGAAATTATAATGCAACAGTTGGGTTACCCCATCAGAACACAAAACCTGATACAAGGGGTAGAGTGTTACAAGACACAAAATACCTTTGGGAATACAAAAGTGCACCTTTGTCAACAATCATTCTCAATCTGAGGTTAAGAGGGGGTGCAACCAACAATAACACGAATCCAGACAGGACGGGAGGAAGTGGTACTAGTTCAATCGGGAAAAAACCAGGTAGCATTTCCTTCAAAAGCGTCCTACAAGGGAAAAACACAGAAGGAGCAACACCGAATCAAACAGGTATGGATGCAAGGCCATACATTGTGGAACAGCTGAACCACACCCCAGAATTCAACATAGATACACCAGAAATAGATGAGCATTGCACCATTTTTGAAAGACAAGCAATAATTTGCAGATTTAACTGCTTTTGGCCCAAACCGGCTGATCTATTTCTTTGTATCTTTACGAACTGGACCACGCACTGTGAAATACATCTCTGCTCCAAGGGTTTTTTCATAGTGAAATTTCTATCAGCAATAGACAGAGACATAGTAATGCAGTAAGGACCTTGGTTTTGGGGATCCACTGGACTCTTCAGCACACCATGGTTCCCAGATTTTGATGCAAACACAATGGTTGTCTCCGAGATGCCAGTTTGGATGTAGCTACACAACCTCCCAATACATCTCTGGAATCATCAGGTACTAGCTGGAATTGGAAATACTATTGGGCATTACATTAAAATGGACACCCAGCGAGTGGAGGAAAGAATATATACTTTTGCACGAATATGTGTGGAAGTAGACCTCAGCAAAGGCCTGCCAGACCAAATTCAGCTGAAGCATAGATAGAGGAGCTGGACACAGGTTCTAGATTATGAAAACACTGCATTCAAATGTTGAATCTACCGACAAATAGGACACCTACAAAGCACGTGCCCAGCAGTCAAAAAAGACAATCGCAGAAAGAAGAAAACGGAAAAACAAGCAAAGGGATGGCAATTTCCTCCACCTCCCCCGGATGATGAGGAGGAAGAAGAGATGGATTATGCAAACCCAAATGAGACCAATCAGATGAACAAAGAACCAGCTGTAGAAGATACAAATCCACAGGAAAATATAGACACAGCACTGGCAAGAAAATCAGAAATGGATATGGGCAGAAATAAACGCCAACACATATTAGACACATCAGATTCTGATAAAGATAATCCACAACCTGTGGCTGAAACTACATTAGCACTTATAAATCCCACAAAGTCACAAGGGGTTTGGAGAAAGGTTGAGAAGAAAAAAGGGCGAAAAGTCTGACTTTCTTCCCACCTGTGCATTAATATTTTTGCTATTTATGTCTATTTCTTGAAATCCATACACCCTGCGTGGTGTGAAAGGATCTATGCATCTTTTTGAGCACCTTTTTATGAAATCTGTTTACAGCATATGCCAAGAGGCATCTACAACATGTAATTTTTCAACCATAATGAAAGATTATGATTTTTCCAGTGGAAAAAAATAAATAAATTATATATATATATATATATATATATATATATATATATATATATATATATATATATATATATATATATATATATATGTTGTATAAACATGAAACCAACATTATTATCATGTTTATACAGAAAATCTATGTTGAAAACCAAGAATTCTTGGCAGCCTAATTTTTATTTTTTTTTCCCTATGCTTGTCCCATTTCTTTTATTCCTATTTTTCATAAATAAAACAACTACAAAATTGTCAATAATCTGTAACTCTCATGAAATTCTGTAGTTGACTTGACAGATTATAGCCAAATCAGCCTGAATGGAGATCATAGCGAGAGCAACCTAAGCAACCTACAAAAGAACATATCAGTAAGGCAACATGAAATGTATGTAAATATTAGTCAAATATTAAAAAAAATTGAATTATGATATAAATAGATGATTATTTTAAAACTAATAACCATTGCCTCCACCATATTACACAATGATTACCCTTGTCATGACATAGCATTGGTTTTCATAATTCAATGCATGAATTTTTTTATAATGATGTATTATCACAAGATATCCATGCCATTAAAACCTTTCCATAACTTTAATTTATTCCACTTCATCTGTATATCATCCCACTTCTTCCATATCCCATCTCATTTTCTTTGCATCATATCCCACTTCCTTCAGCTTTGTTTCATTTTTCTCTACCGAAAACATCTCAATTGCTACCCAAATCTCATCCTTGCTACCAAAACTCCATAATTTTGTCAAAAAGGGAAATTAAGTATTGAAACTTCCTCAACATGGGATTTATTGTGCATTCTGAGCCAAATGGGACCAAGTTTCTTGAAGCCTATCCACAAGTGCAGCAACAACTGTAATAGGCACGATGGTTACAATTATTTGAGAAGTTTAATGGGCATGCCAAGGAGGTCACAAAGTTGTTTGCTCAAACCTATGATGGGATAGAAGTAGAAATTGGAGATATCAAGTTGGTCTTGACAGAGCCATTTATGGCGGAAGCTACAGGATTACCAAGAAACAGGAAAGGTTGGTTTAAAAGCCAGAAAATCAAAGAAAAATGATATCTTCCTTAAAAACCCAGGTATAGACATCTCCATTTTCAATAAAGGAATTACAATAACAACTTTATAAAGTAAATGGAGAATTTTTTTATTAATCAATCAGAAGTTTATAACCCGTGAGGGTAGGTTTGGGAATATGTTCTTCTATCATGCTCAGTTGATGATGCATTTTATTGATGGAAACAAAATCAATTTTCCATATTTCCTTCTTTGTAGTTTAAGAAAAATGGTCACTAACATCCAAAGGAAAATACAGTTTATTAACAATGCTCTGTATCATCATGGGTTAGTAAAAATTTTGATTGAAGCTCATTTGAGGAGTAAAGGTAATAATTGGGAGGATTTTCTGGTTTGAAATCATTTCAAGGAAGATGAGCAAGATGAACCCAGTTCTAAAATAAGAAGAAGTCAACAAAAGTCTCCCTAAAACCCTAAGCTTCAAAACAAATATTTACCTACATAATAAATACAACAATATAGGCATACACAGAAGGATTCTAATGATGAAACTCCTCTTGCAAATGTTTTAGAAAATCTTAGAAAGAAGAAATCCATCAGTACAGATGAAGGCCCATCAAAAGAAGGAATAAAGAAAAAAAAATTAGCAAGAAAAAGCATGCTCTCACTATTGAAAAACCATCAAGAAGAAGTGCATGACTTATGAAATCAAGCATTAAAAAATCCATAGGTTTTGTTTATTTAGAATAAGAAGAAGAAGAAATAATACCAGCACTAGTTGTAAGTCCAACAAGAAAGACCCTAGAGATCGACCTTGTCCAACAAGAAATTTATGATTATATAGAATCTCTTCAACATAAAGCCAAAGGAAAACCTGTTGATTTATCAAATCAAGAAGAAATTCTAAATGAAGAAGTTCATTTCAGCCCTCTAGAAGAATCTAGAACTGAAAATACTCTTAAAAGGGAAATTTATGAACTAGAAGTGTTAAACAAGTATTTGAAGCAGGACCATGAAGAAATGAAGGTACAAAATGAAATTCAAAGAACTCAAAATGATAATATTCTCCTATATATTTGCCACTCGTACCAAAAAACAAGAAGTTAGAGGCTAAAAATAAACTTCTCGAAAGTAAAATTAGGGGTTTGTAGTGCAAGATTTTAATGAAGAAACCAAGGACGGAAAACATAACAAAAAAAGAAGAGAATACTAATTTACATGTTCTTGCTCAAGCCTCAGAGGTAGCTCAGTGACAGAGTGGGTTACATAATTTTGAAATTTTGTGCATGAGGACATGCAATATCTTATGTGTGGTGTTACACAAAATATTGTCACCATGACTTTCTGCAGTCAGTGTGAGTCTATCACCACTCATACTGTCCTCCTTTGCAACTCTCAAACCTCAGCTCTTCATGTCAAGATTTAAAAATGAGAGAAAGTCTTTGAAAATCTATAAAACTCTGGTTCCGCACTTTCTCTTACCATTAACTGCGGTCTTGCACCCCTTGGTCATGTTACATGCGGACCTGCCCACTCTGTCTCTAAAGGAGTGGGTGCGGACCCCTGTGAAAGTCAAAAAGGCGCAAGTTTATTCTTTTAAACTCACTTTGGGTTAATTCTGGATGCTTCTAGAAGGAATCTTGACGTGGTTGGTTCGCTCCTAGGTGGTTCATGCATCCCATAACTAAAGGAACTAACCCCTTGATGAGAGGAGCTTATCCCTTTGAAGGAGGACTCTATCCCTTTGAAGGTGGACCTAGTAACTTCCCTCCTCTGCACTATAAATTGAGGCATTGGGCTGGTTGCTAAAGAGGTTAAAAGCTAAACATTTTTGAGGGTAAATGCTGTTGGAATTTAGACTTCCTATTTGAGCTTGAGAGGAGAGATTACATACCTTTTGGCTTCATTGGGAAGAGAGTGAAACTTGTCAAAGTAGAGGAGATTTTTGCTAGACCCTGGGAGGAGCTTGTACAACATCAAGGCACCAAGGTTGTAAAGTTCTTCTTTGATTAAATTTAATACAATCAGATTCATTTTTCTCAATAAATTGTCTTCTATGATTTATTTCATGAATTCCTTGATCATCATGATAAATATGGTTTATTATATTGGCTATGCAGGTGGTATTTGATATGTGTTCCTGTTCATGTTTGCAGGTTCTTTAAAAGGGAGCTCATTTGGAAAAATGGAGCGTGGCTTCCACAAACTAGCACTGGACTCGAGGTAGGCCTAAAACATCTATTAGCCTTTAGTTATAAATCACATATTTAGAGAAAGATAGAATTTGTTTGGTTTGCTTGTCACTAGATATCATTAGATACTGGGGAGATCAGTCTTGTCCGCAAGAACGATTTATCCACCCGACAAAATGACGACTCCACTGGGGAATTGAATTTTTGGTTTTTGCCTTTGCTTTTACTTTGACTTGAGAAACTGTTTCTCTATTTCTGGTTTTTGCTTGCTGTGTGGGATTGGGTAGGTTTTTAGATTTTGAATTGTTTTTTGTTTTTTCATATTTTTGAGAGTGGACCGCACCTGCTGTTTGTAACACAGTGCAGACATACCCGCACTGTTCCTTTACTACACAGTGCGGTACCGCACCTGGTTATACCAAGGGACTGTGGACCCTGTCAAATTTTTGAAAAAACTAAAATATTTTCATCTAGTTAAGCTTAGGATTTGTTTATGTTGTTTAGCCTCTGTCCAGATCTACACGTTTCTTGTCAAAAAAAATTTGTGAGTGAATTCCATTGGCATTTAGGTTTTAGGTGAATTTCTAGAAGTTTTGTGTGCCTAGTTTGATTTTCGTTTGGTATTTGTAGTAACTCAAAGCTTAGAAGCCTTAGAAACCTCAGATCACCCTGGTTTTTGCTGGTCTTCTTATGAGTCTGACCGATTTGTAAAATCTGCCTTTGGTGAGGAATACATCTTATTTTTTCTCTTTGCGAAACTTCAAAAAGAACTTGTTTTGAAAGTTTTGGATTTCATTTTTAAAAAGAAAACAAAAGCTGGTTGTTTTTTTATTAATTTGTTATTCTGAAAAAGTTAGTCCTTAGTTTGCTGATAACTAAGTAAAACATCCTTGAAAATAAATTTTGTAAGCTTTTACTTCAATTAGTTTTTTAGAATTTATAGATCTCAAGATTAGATTTTAATAGTTTTGAGTGTTTTAAAAAAAAATCTCTTTTGAAAGGGTTTGTTTTTGTAGTTTTTGATTGTTGAAAAAGAAAAAGGATTTTCTCGTGAGCATAATTAGTAGTCTCGTTTTTGAGTTTATTGAAAAAGACAAAAAAGTTCTTCTTTTCATTTGTTTGTTTAGGAAAGATTTGTTTTTCAAGAATTTTCATTCTCAACTCTTTCTTTAGCTAGAAATTCATTGAAGAAAAAGGATTGTTTATCATCTTAGGTGCATTTTTTGTGTTTTCGAGTCGAGTCTTCACACCATAAAGTTTCATCTCCGCACCTTTTGACTTAAGGAAAAAACCAATAAAAATCACGCTTAAAGTAAAATCTATCTAGCAATATTTTTATTTCTAGGGCTCTTTATCACCAACATAGCTTAGGCTAGTATCTTGGAGTAGGGAGTAATTAACTCTCCAAGATAGTAAAACAAACAAGTAGTTGTATCTTGCGGTAGGAGATAAATTCCAATTATTACATCTATGCTCTGGGAAGCTCCTCTTAAAGGAGTCAAGCACGAGATCGTATCCGAACCAGTGGGGTAATCAATCCTTCCTCATTGGGAACGATAGAAGATATACACGTATTAAAAATGGTAAACCTCGGATTAACCATTGTCAAGGAGCCTGAGGTCACTTGTTGGTAAACCTTGGATTATGTCAAGGAGCCTTCAAGGGGATTGAGCTTGCTACTCTGCCCTTGCGTGTGTATCGGATCACAGACTGTTCTCCCAGGTATATTTGTTTCCGTTGGTAACCATAGTGATCATAATCTATAGGATTCTTTCCTAAGGTGATGGTGGAGGGAAGATCCCACTGTACCTAGAGCAGACGTCGACTAGACTCACTTGGATTTTCTGGGGGGTTCTCTTCACTCGAGACAGTTTAGTGGAGAAACTTGTGCCAGTCTATTCATTAAGCAGGTTGTCAGGGTAACTGTTCCAACCGCCATTTCTGTATTGAACTCTGCGACGTTGGATTTCATCACCAACTAGTGTTTTCGATACGGAAAGTTATTGTTTGTGTGTGGTTTGACCTCCTAGATTCTTTAGGAATGTGATTCAAAATTGTTTGGTTCTTTAGAGACTTTAGGTGGTTTTCATTGAGATTTTTCTTTGTTTGCGTGTGAAGTAATTAAAATATTTTAATCGTGGCTGAATTACCGAGGCAGTCCCATAGACTTCGGGGCCAACCTCCTGAGTTTTCACCAAGCCAGCTTGAAGGGCTACGAGCCCTTGTAACTCCTAGTGACAGTAGATTTGGGTCACCCGAAGAAGAAGAATCTTCCTTAGTTGTACATCTTGATTATCAAGTTCAAGCACCAGAGTATATTATTGAACCTGTTTCATTTTCCGAAGTTACTGGTAGTTTTTCTTCTACTAGTGAATTAGCCGAGGAACCTAAAATTTCTGAACCTGAAACTGAACCTGCTGCTACTCCATCATCAGGATTTGCCTCTCCAACTTCTAGTGGTCCCGGTTCACCCAGGGTAGAAAGATTCATTACCCAAAATCTTCCTTCTGGACTTCTTGCCATTGAAGAACTTGTTACTCTGGAAGAAGGTATATCTATCCCTGAAAATCAACCAGCTATAGAACTTAGGGAGCATGAATCAATCTTTTACAGTCCACCTAGGAGGGACACTTGGTATCTTTCATTGACCAATTTTTTGGAAAACCCGGGACTAAGTTTTTCACCACCTCATATTCCTTATCATCCAACACCTAGAGGTTATTATCCTCCTTTGAATATGTCGAGACAGTCATCCATGTTTTCTCAATCTCCAGAAACATTTTTATATGGTGGTCCTTCTGTTCCCTCTGGGTATCAGTCACTTACTGGTACTTTTTCGAGAGCATCTCCTCAACCTGTTGAAAAAGGGTTATTAACTGGTAATAACGGAACTAAGCCGTTGAGTGTAGAAGATATTCTTATGATGTCAGGTACCATTCCAAATCCGCAACCTCAAGGTAGTCAGTTACCGCCTAGGGGGCAACCTCAAGGTCCTCAATTATCGCCTGGGGGGCAACCTCAAGGTACCCAATTACTGCCTGGGGGGCAACCTCAAGGATAGTACATACCTTCGGGACAGTACATTCCTCAAGGTCAACCCCAGACTCAGTATGTACCTCAAGGTCAACCCCAGTATCAATATGTACCTCAAGGTCAACCCCAGTATCAGTACGTGCCTCAAGGTTATCAACCTCAAGGTCAGTACCCAATCCAAGGTTTCCAACCACCTTCAGGTCAACCATTTGTCCAAGGAACTGGAAATGTACCTTTGAATTATCAACCCTACCCTCAACCCGGTTATGGTCCTCAATATGTTCAACCTTCTATGGGTCCATACCCTGGAATGAACGTAGTGTGGGATCCATCTCAATCCCAACAGATCTTGCAACCAAACATGCAGTTGTCATCTCAATCTGGACAACCCTTGGTTTTTGGTTCAACCCAGCAACCTGTCTAGCTTACTATTCAAACTTCTGCACCTTCTATAGTTTCTCAACCTGGGCCTAGTTCGCCTCGAACTCCGCCTCAAACGACTGTTGCAACTACTGCAACATTTGTTCCATCTACCCCACCTACTTCTGGAGTATCGACAGCTCCGGTTTCTACTGTTCCGGTATCAATTCCTCAAGCATCTTTACCTCAGTCTGGACCCACAATTCAGACTTCGGTTCAAATGCCTGTAGGACAACCTGGTCCAAGTACGGTTGTCACAAGTCAACCTCAATTTACTTATCAACCGTACCAGGGACAATACCAATTTGGTCCTGCTGTGCAGAACCCAGTCTATCAGTATCAACCGTACCCTAGATATACTTATCAGCAACCTCAACAACCCCAGTACGGTCCGGTTAATCTTGGTTTTCCGGGAGGATATAATATCCCAAATGCAATTCCAATTCCTAGATATCCTTGATATCCTCCTCCTAGGGCTGGTCTCATGACCCAGGGTTTTCGAGACCCTAATCGTCAGTTACCGTTCATTGCAACTTTGGACTTGCCTGACTTGTCACACCTTACGAATGATCCGATTAATTATCTTCCGTTTTGGCCGCCAATGCCGAATAAGTTGCCCAATGACATCCCAAAGTTTGAGGGTAAATCAGGAGAGGATCCGTCGAACCATGTGATGACTTATCACCTCTGGTGTGCATCTAACTCCATTTCAGATGATTCAATTCGTTTACGTTTTTTTCAACGCACTCTAATCGGTCTTGCGGCCAAGTGGTACATTGAGTTACCGCGAGCCACTTTTTATAACTTTAGTTAGTTAGCCACTTCGTTTTTAACTCATTTTCAGTTTCCTGTCAAATATGACAATGGCACAGAATTATTAACTTCATTAAAACAGTCAACGTCCACTTATATTTCAGATCACATTCATGAATGGAGACGTCGACGACGTTTAGTGAAAGTTTTTATTCTGGATCAGATCTTAGCAAAATGGTTTGTTAAATCATTATTACCGAAAATCACTGAGGATGTAGCTAAGGCAGGAGTTGTTACTGAAGAGCAAGTAATTGCTCAAGCTCAGTACCTTGACCTCGTTTATACGCAGTCGGGTACGTTACATGAGAAAATCCCCGACCTTCCTAAACAAAATCAAATAACTGCAGCTCCTTCACGGTCTCATGCCGCTTATGGTATGATTGGTACAATTAATACCAAAAGTAAGAAGAAATCTTCCAAGAATTCTTCTCCTATCATAACTTTACCAAATTCCCTGACAGGAGACTCTTCCACGGAAATTTCTACCGATATTCATGTTGTAGAGTCATCTATGGCCAAATCAAAATCCGGCGGTAAGAAGAAGGGGAAGAAGAAAAATAAATCAGATAAAAATTCGAAAGAGAAACCAGAAAAGAACGGAATCTACTGATGAGAAACGCAAACCTCATTATCCTTGTCTCATTTGTGATGAAGAGCATTTTACAAGAGACTGCCCTCATCGCGCTGAGGTTGCGAAAATTGTCAAAGGTTCTCAAACGCCTGCTGTCTTGAAGGATCCTTTTCCTAGTCAAGACAGTAAGATGATAGGTTCTTCCTCAAATGCCTCAGAAGAAGCCATAATGATGATGTCCCATGTTATGATTGTGACATGATCGCAAGATTATGGAAGTAAAATTCCTGTTGGTGGTAAGGAAGCAGAATATTCTAATTCGAACCCATCAACTTCAACTCCTGGTTCCGATCCACTACAGATCGAGAAACCTAACCCAGACTTAGTAATCAAACCGCCCGCCAAGGGTATACTTCGAAAGTCAGCTTTCAATCCACATGCGAGAGCTTCTCAGAACTATAACATTGTTGAAGATTTGGCTATTTCACCTTCAGCAATGTCGGCTTTGGAAGTGCCGCAATCATGTCCAGCACAACATAAATTGCTATTGTCGGCTATAGGAGCTATTGATATTCAGAACTCGAACCTTATAATCTTCGATTTAGAAAATAGTACACCTCGCTTACCTCATCAAATGGCTTTCCAGATTCCAGTGTTAGTCAAAAACAGACCTTGTTATAGGACTGTAATTGATGAGGGAGCTTCAACGTGTATTATGTCGATCCAGTGTTGGAGATCGCTTGGTTCTCCTACACTTAATCAATCCCTGACAATTCTAAAGGCTTTTGATGGCCGTGGGTTCCATCCATTTTGCATTCTACAGGATTTACCTATGGAGGTTGAAGGCAAAACTGTTAATCTAGATGTGGAAGTGGTTGATGCCCCTCTAGATTACAACCTTCTGTTGGGTCGTAGTTGGTCTTATGATATGGCTGTTGTTGTTTCATCGGTCTTTCAGCTCATAAATTTTCCTCATAATGGAAAGATCGTAACTATAGACTAGCTAACTTCTTTTCACCCGACCCAGCCTCTTCTGAAAGTATCCAGCATGTCGGCAAAACAACTATACCTTATAAGGATGTTGGAGTAGGACTAGTTAAAGATTCTGGTTTACTAGGAACTTTTTCCTTTCCTCCTCCTAACGTATCGCCTTCTACTACAACCATTCATATGATTTCATCAGACACCATTGTTTATGATGATCCTTGGATCATACCTTCCGAATTTGAGATAGATTCATTTGGTGATGCTATGCCTTTGAGTCCATATGAAATTGCGTATCAGGCCGTACAGTCGTTTTCCAACCCTTCTTCGACCTTAATGAATGTGGTCCATGAAGAATCACTTTCAACATCAAACTCAGATTCAACAACATTTTCCGAACTTGTTCACACTGATGAGCAAATTCGTGAAATCTTGTCTGTTGATGATTTACCATGGGAAGATATTCATCATAGATCTTCGTTTTTACCTGAGATTGATCACTTTGAAAATGATTTTTCATCTATTTTTACAACTGATTATGTCAAGGAACCTCAGAATCCATTGAAAAATCCTGATTCTGAGTTAAATTTGGGAAATATTTCTCGAACTATTCCTATTGACATTTCGGTTAAGCCTGGAATTGTTGAAAACATTCATATAGGTGCCTCTTGTATGGAAGATGAACTTCAAACATATAAGGCCCTATTTCAAGAATTCCGCAACGTGTTTGCCTGGTCATATGAGGAAATGCCAGGAATTGACCCAACAATTGTTTTTCATGAAATCAAAACTTACCCAGATGCTAAACCCGTCCGGTAACGTTTGTGTCAAATTCATACGCGAAAAGCTGCTACTATTAAAGCAAAAGTTGAGAAATTACTTAAATTAGGTTTCATTTATCCAATTCCCTTAACGGATTGGGTATCGAATATTGTTCCTATTAATAAAAAGCAAGGGACAATAAGAATATGTATCGATTATAGGGATATTAAACGAGCCTGTCCAAAAGACAATTATCCAACTCCCTATATCGATCAAATGATTGATGATTGTGCCTGTAGCGAAATATTCTCCTTCATTGATGGTTTTTCCGGTTATAATCAAATCAATATTCTACCTGCAGATCAACCAAAAACGGCTTTCATTTGTCCATGGGGAACGTTTGCTTATTGCAAATTACCTTTTGGGCTTAAGAACGCCGGTGCAACTTTTCAAAGGGCCATGTCTTACGCGTTTCATGACATCAAGCACATTGTGCAACCCTATCTCGATGATTTACCTGCTCATTCATTACGTAGAGCTGATCATCTCATTCATTTACGAGCAATCTTTATGAGATGTAGGCATTATCGAATTAGGTTGAATCCACACAAGTGTGTTTTCTATATAGAAACAGGTCGGTTACTGGGATTTGTTGTTTCGAAAGCCGGCATTCGTGCCAATCCCTCGAAGGTTGAAGCTATTGTTAAATTGCCTCCTCCTTCGACTCTTCGCCAACTCCAAAGTTTGCAAGGGAAAGCAAACTTTTTACGTCGATTCATTCCTAACTACGCCGAGATCACAAAGGGTTTTACCCGGTTGTTGAAATAGAATACTCCATTCTTTTGGGATGAGATAGCCGACAAATCTTTTGATGCACTTAAACACACGTTGACCCATGCACCGTTATTGCATCCTCCCAACTACAACCAGGACTACTTCTTATATCTCGTCGCCTCTCATTCTGCCATCGAAATGGTTTTAGTTCAGGAAGATGAATTCGGTAGTGAACATGTGATTTATTACCTTAGTCGCACTTTGAATCCAACTGAGCTAAAATATTCACATGTGGAGAAATTGGCCTTGGCAGCTGTTTAAGCTGTCCAACAATTTCGTCATTACATTTTACTACGCAAAACTACTGCAATTTCCGACTGTAAACCTATGACCTATATTTGACAAAATAATTGCTAGGGGGCAAGTATTCCAAATGGATTGTAATCCTGTAGGAATTTGACTTGGAATTTGAAAAATCTAAGTCAAAGAAATCTTTAGCTTTTGCGGAGTTGATATTTCACGCTGCTATTTCTAACTATCTTTGTTTAAAGATTGTATTAACGCGGTCCGAAAATGCCACAACTGCCAAATTTTTTATCAAAAGATGCGCGCTCCACCTCCTCCTCCCCACCCTATAATTGTCGTCGGTCCTTTTGCGAAATGGGGTATCGATTTTATTACATGTAACCCTCACTCAGCCGGGGGGCATGCGTATATCATCCTTGCGGTAGATTATTTGACCAAGTGGGCTGAGGCGATGCCTACATTTTCACCAGATGGCAAACCTGCTGCGATTTTCATTTTCAATCATATAATTGCTAGTTTCGGTGTTCCACAAGCAATTATCACTGATCATGGGCATCATTTTCAAAACATTATGATGACTGAACTAACAGATCAACTTGGCCTGCATCACGATAGTTCTACTCCATATTACCCACAGGCTAATGGTCTGGTTGAAGCCATCAACAAAGTTCTAGTCATTATGATCCGACGAATCATTGGGATTCAATAGGTTATTTTCAATGTTTTGGGCGTATCGAACCTCAGTAAAAACATCAACTGGTTTCACTCATTTCCAACTAGTTTATGGTTTGGAAGCTGTGTTACCCATTGAATGCGAAATCCCGTCATTGCAAATGGCCATAGAATTACTTCCAGCCACTTCTGAAGAGGAGAAACGTTTTTTGTACTTGGCTCAGCTAGATGAGAATCAACATGATGTTGCACTAGCAATCGAAACTCATGCCAAATGTATTAAAGCTCAGTACGATCGAAATGTTACACCTCGTAACTTTTCGGAAGGAGACCTAATCTTACTGTACGATCAAGCAAATGATAAGTTGGGCGCTGGAAAATTCTTACCCATGTGGCATGGTCCTTATGTTGTTAAGCGAAAGCTGGAAAAAGGGGCCTATGAATTGATAGACTTTGACGGAGTCTCTTTAGGTAAACCCAGAAATGGTCTTTACCTGAAGAGATATTATGCTTAAATCTGGGTGTGGAAATATTTAGTTAGGTTAGTTTTCTTTCTAGCTGGTGTGTTTTAGATTAGAAAAGTGTGCTTAGTTTAGAGAGTGTTTTTGTCATTATTCCTGCTTATCTTGATTTTACTCTTGATATTACAGATGTCGACGTCTCTCCAAACATACATTGGTTTTGCTGATGGTGCTTGTCGTAATACACGGAACATTTCTTCCACAGCTTGGGTTATCTATTCACCCTCTGACGAGTTGGTATCTATGCATGGGGTAAGCCTCGGTCAAACAACGAACAACATTGCAGAGTGTAGTGCAGTGATTGAGTTATTATCTGAATCCATTTCATTTGGGATTCGGAGTTTGATTGTGAGGTTAGATTCTGAACTCGTTGTGTTACAGCTTAATAGAGTTTATGCCATTAGAAATCCAGTGTTATTGAGATTATTTTTGAGAGTTCATCTCTTGGAACATGAATTTGACTATATTGAGTATCAGCATATTCCAAGATATTTAAATACATTAGCAGATGCGATTGCTTCTCGAATGTTAAGTAGACATTTGCAATAATCAAACAAGTAAATTTAAAAACATTCCATAACATGTTTTACAAGATAGCCGGTAATAGTGATATAGCATAGCATAGAAGTGTGTCAAATATAAATTGTCTTCGATCATAGGTTGAAAAGCACCTTATGATCGGCAAAAATGATAGTACAAAAAGCAAAAATGTCATATGAGTCTACAACAAGCGATCATCCTATCACTGGTGATGATCACGATAAGAAACCACTGTACGGGCCACCCCACAAAGGAACCTTCTGAAAGGTCCTGGGACCCTAATCACATAGCGTTGTAGCCTAAGAGGAATGTCATCTATGCTAGTCTTTGGAATGTCTGCTGTCAAACGCTCTAGATGGTTTTCCAATTCGGCCAGGGTCTCTGTAGATTCGTCCCATGGGGCTTATGCTGCTACAGCTGGCTGTTTCCTCTCATAGGGCCGAAGAGTGGCTGGTCACCGTGGACCTACATCTGCATTTGAAACTTTTTACTATCAATTTTGGGACGATTTAAAAGCAAAAAAAAAAATTAAATTAGAAAATGTTGAAAATAATTATACCTGAGTAATCCCATTGCTCTCCTGGTGGAAGAGCCATGTCTGGGTCACCACGATAATCCATCCCAGCATAAAGAAAATCCTGAATTGTGAAAACTTGGTTCTCCAACCAATGAAAATACTCAGGAGGAAATCGAACAACCTCTAAACCCTCCTAAGGATAACGGGCCATAACTACAACCCAACGCATCAGTTTGGGCTCTCGGGGAAGTCCAGCTTCAACGGAAAGATGCTGTGGGACCAACATTGGGACCCTCTCTAGACTAAAGCTCACAACTAAGAAACCATATCCAAATTTTTTCAGTTGTCCGTTCTTTTCTCTAGTCAGTTGGCCTTTTACATTAGCCAACACAGCTTCGCACCAGTTGAAGACGGTACCTCAAAAGCAGTCTACTGCCATCCGCATTTGGGATCCAGTGGCCATATGTAGTGCTGCGCTTCCACAGAGCCTGGTGACAGTAAATGCAATCACTTTGAGTTCAGGACAGGAAATGGTTTTGATATCAATCCCTTTGTCCTTGGTTTGGTCGTTACAAAACTCTAGCCGGAGGCTATCGACAGACTAGCCACCTGGCCTAGTCCCGAATAGAGTCAATTGTTCACCTCTCTTAGGAAAACCAGTCAAAACGTAAATGTCTTCCGGCTCCATTTCGAGCTAGTGGCCACCAATAATGAAACATTGGTCCTGCACATTCCACCTGTCTATCAGCCACTGCAGAAAGTCTACTTGGGTCCTCATGCCAGGTATGGCCCAGAATTTATATAGCCCGCATGCCCTCAATGCATCTATTGAGGGTTGATGATTTAGTGCGACAACATCCACATCTTCATGCTCCCGTTCCCGCCAACTAAGCATGATGTATACCCTACATTCAAAGAAAAGGCGGATTAGAACATCTTAAATCAAAGTTTTTGGGCAAATATTGGAAAATTTGGATTTTTAGAACATATGCTGCGGGGACCGCACCCTCTAAGTTAGAGACAGTGCATAGGTCCGCACTCTACCTAAACATCACTTTTTTTTGCATGTGAAAAAGTCGAGGTCCGCAGGTTTTGCATGCTACACCTGCGGACCCCCGCAACCGGACCTTTAAACAAATTTTTCCAAAAAATCAAAATATAAACCTAAAAACAAAATTTCAAATGGTTGAAATGTAAGAGTAAGGTGATGTGGATTACCTAGAGGTGACGGTGTTCGATTCCAACGGATGGATTTTCCGCAATCTTCACGGGAAGTTTCTTACCCAAATGCTCTCCTTCTCACTCTAAAGTCAAATGGTAAAAATGAATTTACAAAATCCCTTTTTATAAGCTTTTTTGAATAAATGAATTTTTAATTTGTTTATTTTTTACTTTAAAGAGGTAACTTTTGAAGCATTTTTATTTATTTTAAACAGGTATGAGTAATGTTTGAGTTTTTGTGCAGGATAATGGATTTTTAAGCAAAATTGATCATTTTCGACAAAAAACATTAGAGTCACCTTTAAGATCTTTTCTAACTCCTAAAATATGAAAAGATTGTCAAGTTTTTCTTTTTAAGCTCGTTAAAACGGAATTAAAAAGACGATCCACTTACAGCTCTTTTCTGGCCGTAAAAACATGAAAAGATTGCCGGATTTTTGTCTTTTCAAATTCGATATTGGTTATAAAATGACATGTCATTGGTCGCTTTTTTACTTTTTCGGATCAAAGACACTAATTATGAAAAGTACTCCTTGATCGTAATGGTCAAGCGGTTCTCTCAAGTATTATTTTATACTTTTTCGGGCTTGGGAGACACAAATTTACGAAAAAGGAGTTATGGAGTTTTCTTAAGTTTTTCAAACTCCCTAAAATTGAAAAACGCCGAGTTTCTCCTATACTGGACTCGTTAAAATTTAACAGTAAAGGACCTGTTCAATTACAAACAAGAATGGACCACTCCTTCTTAGGGTTATAAGTCAGTAAAAATTGAGGAAAAAAAAACATTAGCAAAACCTAGGAAAAAAAAATTAAAAACAAACTAGTTAAAAAAAAAAAAAAAAATTAATGAAAAAAATTTAAAAAACTAGTAAAATTAATATTTAAAAAAAAAAAACAAAAAACAAAAAATGTTAAAAAAATTATCTTACAAACCATAAAAGAATTTGGAAAACAAAAAAAACAAAATTAAAATATATATGTTAAGTAAGTAAAAATAGAGAAATTAAAAAAAAAAAAACATTAGAAAAAACTGGCCAAAAACAAAAAAAAAAAATTAAAAACAAACTAGTTTAAAAAAAAAATAGAAATTAACGAAAAAAATTTAAAAACTAATAAAATTTATATTTAAAAAAAAAAAAAAAATTCAAATTATAAAAAAAAAAAAAAACAAAAAACAAAAAAAAATGTGTATTTTTTATTAAAAAAAAAATTAATTATTTTTTATTAAACATAGATATTTTATTTAAAAAAATCAAAATTTAATTTTTTTTTTAAACAATCTTTTTTATTATTAAAAACAAATTTTATTTTTACTTTTATTTTTTTATTTTTTATTTAAAAATAAAATTATTCAACCTATCTTTTATATTTAAAAATAAATAAATAAAAATTAAACCTATATTTTATATTTTAAAAAAAAAAATTACATTTACATTTTTTTTAAACAATGTTTTTTTATTAAAAAAAAAATGAATTTTTTTTTTTTAAACAATTATTTTTTAAAACAATTTTTTTTGTTATAATAAAAAACAGGTTTTTTTTTAACCAATTTAATTTTTTTAATTTAAAATTTAAAAAATTATTAAAAAAAAATTAAAAATTTAAAAAATTAAGATCGATTTGTTATTTATTAATAAAAAAAAATTTAATTTACATTTTTTTTAAACATTTTTTTAATTAAAAAAAAAATGAAAATTAAATTTTTTTTTAAACCATTATTTTTTAAAACAATTTTTTTTGTTATAATAAAAAATAGTTTTTTTTTAACCAAATTAATTTTTTTAATTTAAAATTTAAAAAATTATTAAAAAAAAAATAAAAATTAAAATTTAAAAAAATAACATCGATTTTTTATTTATTAATAATAAAAAAAAATTGTGTGGCCCTCCCACCCTCGGCCGCCCGTGGTGGCGCTGCCGTGCGCGGAGGGCCTGCGCGCAGGCCCTCTGCCCACGGCAGCGTCACCACTGGCGGCCGGGGGGCGGGCCGTCGATTCGGGAATCGACGGCCCGCCCCCCGGCCACCCGTGGTGGCACTACCGTGGGCGGAGGGCCTGCGCGCAGGCCCTCCGCCCACAGCAGCGCCACCACGGGCGGCCGAGGGTGGGAGGGCCACATAATTTTATTTTTTTTATTAATAAATAAAAAATCGATGTTATTTTTTTAAATTTTTAATTTTTTTTTAATAATTTTTTAAATTTTAAATTAAAAAAATTAAATTGGTTTTAAAAAAAAATCTATTTTTTATTATAACAAAAAAAAATTGTTTTAAAAAAAAATTGTTTAAAAAAAAAAAATTAATTTTCATTTTTTTTTTAATAAAAAAAATGTTTAAAAAAAATGTAAATTAAATTTTTTTTAAAATATAAAATATAGGTTTAATTTTTTTTTATTTTTTTTAAATATAAAAGATATGTTGAATAATTTTATTTTTAAATAAAAAATTAAAATTAAAATTAAATTAAATTTTGTTTTTAATAATAAAAAAGTTTGTTGAATAAAAATAAAAATAAAAAAAATTAAATAAAATATTTATGTTTAATAAAAAATAATTATTTTTTTTTTTAATAAAAAATACACATTTTTTTGGTTTTTATTTTTTATAATTTGAATTTTTTTTTTTGTGTTTTTTTTAATATTAATTTTATTAGTTTTTAAATTTTTTTGTTAATTTCTATTTTTTTTTTTTAACTAGTTTGTTTTTAAATTTTTTTTTCCTAGTTTTTTCTAATGTTTTTTTTTTAATTTCTCTATTTTTACTTACTTTATATATATATATATATATATATATATATATATATATATTTTAATTTTTTTTTGTTGTTTTCCAAATTCTTTTATGGTTTGTGAGATAATTGTTTTAACATTTCTTGTTTTTTTATTTTTGTCTTTTATATATATATATATTTTTTATATTTGTTTTTTAAGTAATCAACATTTTAATCTTAATTTTAGTAGCTTTTAATTTTATTTTTTTTAATTTTCTATTTTTTAAAATCTAGTTTGTTTTTAATTTTAATTTTTTTGTTTTTTTTTGTTTTTTGTTTTTGTTTTTGTTTTTTTTTTTTTTTTTCACCTACTTAATTTTTTGTTTCTTTTAAATGTTTTCTTTTTCTTTTCCATATATATATTTTGTTTGCCAATTTTTTTTGGTTTACAAGATAACTCATTTTTTCCCCATTTTTTTAAAATATTTTTTTTACTATTTAATTGTTTATAATTTTTTTTTTTTAATTCTTATCATCAATTTCGTTCTTTTTACATTTTATGATTGATTTTTTTTTTTTTGGTTTTTTATTTTTATTTTATGTTTTTCTTTTAATATATATTTTAATCTATGTTTTGTTTTTTTTGTTTTTTTCTTTTTCTTTTTTTTGTGTTTTTTCATTGTTTTAATTTTTTTAATTTTTTTTTAAATTTTATGTTTTCATTATTTTTTTAAATTTAATGTTTTTTCGGGGTCATGATAAAATATTTCATGCCATTATTTCGAAATGTTGAAATTTTACGTTTGAAAAAAAAAAAAAAAAGTGTTCTTCCAGAATTAACCCTTTTCGTTTTGAGGGTGTTTTTTGGATAATTTTTGCGCAAAAAATTGGTTTTCACCGCCATTTTTAAAACATGTTGAAAATTTACCCAAGAAAAGAAAAGGTGTTATTCCAGCATCAACACTTTTCACTTTTAGCACTGTTTTTTATGTTTTTTCAGGGTTTTTTGGCCAGAGTTCCCATTTTGAGTTTATAGTTCCCGTTTCAAAGTTTACATTGTTTCTAGTTTCCACCATCCAGGTTGCGAGGAATTTTGTATACAGTGGACTATTCATAAACAGATGGTTGCGCCCATACTGTGTCTACATGTGTCTATACTTGTGATGTATTACAAGATCATTCCTATATCAGAGCAGTTTAGCTAGTTTTCTAGTCAGTTTTGATCTAAGTATGGGAATGCCTACCTCAGTGATGATATGATCTCATATATATATTTTGCATTGAATGTTTTTACAGGTTCCAACCAGGCTCTCCACAAGATGATCCTCGAAATGATGAAGTACTTCACTCTTCTTAGATGATAACTGAAATCCTCATCTACTACAGACTTCGCACTTTAGGGGGAAATCTGTTACATAAAATATTGTCACCATGACTTTCTGCAGTCAGTGTGAGTCTATCACCACTCATACTGTCCTTCTTTTCAAGTCTCAAACCTCAGCTCTTCATGTCAAGCTTTAAAAATGAGAGAAGGTCTTTGAAAATCTATGAAACTCTGGTTCCGCACTTTGTCTTACCATTACCTGCGGTCCTGCACCCCTTGGTCATGTTACATGCGGACTTGCCCGCTCTGTCTCTAAAGGAGTGGGTGCGGACCCCTGTGAAAGTCAAAAAGGCGCAAATTTATTCTTAAAAACTCACTTTCGGTTAATTTTGGACGCTTCTAGAAGGAATCTTGACGTAGTTGGTTCGCTCCTAAGTGGTTCATGCATCCCATAACTAAAGGAGCTAACCCCTTGATGAGAGGAGCTTATCCCTTTGAAGGAGGACTTTATCCCTTTGAAGGTGGACCTAGTAACTTCCCTCCTCTGTACTATAAATTGGGGCATTGGGCTGGTTGCTAGAGAGGTTGAAAGCTGAACATTTTTTAGGGTAAATGCTGTTGGAATTTAGACTTCCTATTTGAGCTTGAGAGGAGAGATTACATACCTTTTGGCTTCATTGGGAAAAGAGTGAAACTTGTCAAAGTAGAGGAGATTCTTGCTGGACCCTGGGAGGAGCTTGTACAACATCAAGGCACCAAGGTTGTAAAGTTCTTCTTTGATTAAAGTTAATACAATCAGATTCATTTTTCTCAATAAATTGTCTTCTATGATTTATTTCATGAATTCCTTGATCATCATGATAAATATGGTTTATTATATTGGCTATGTAGGTGGTATTTGATATGTGTGCCTATTTGTGTTTGCAGGTCCTTTAAAAGGGAGCTCATTTGGGCAAACAGAGCGTGGCTTCCACAAACTAGCACTGGACTCGAGGTAGGCCTAAAACATATATTAGCCTTTAGTTATAAATCGCACATTTAGAGAAAGATAGAATTTGTTTGGTTTGCTTGTCGCTAGATATCATTAGATACTAGGGAGATCGGTCTTGTCCGCAAGAACGATTTATCCACCCGACATGTGGGGGAATGCGGAAGACCAAAATTGTTCCTTTTTTACACCTTCCTTAAAATCGATTCTCTTCCTTTTCGACCATAATAACTCCAATTAAGTGAAAACTTGGAAGTTTATTGGCAAAAATAGGCATTTAATCATATTTAATTCATAGTTTCATAGTTTCTCTATTATTTGATTTAATATTTTCACAAGCTACTGAATTGCATCAATTCTATAGCTAATAATCGATTATGCAGCTTACTTGAAGAATCTACAGGTTTTGAAAAATCACTTGAGCAATGAAGCATATGAAAAAGTAGTTGGAAACCTACACAATGATATCCACCTGCTCCTCTGATTTGGCAAGGTGATAAGGATGCCCATATAAGCAGGTCAATGTGGAAGTCAACCCAGCGGAAAAGACCGAAGACAAATCAAGTGAGCGGGAAGATTGTTGCTTAAAATTGATATTTTTCCTCATGATTTTCTTTTTTGATAGAAAATCATGAAGAATCATTATTTTATTTAAGAAATATTATTTTAAGAGGTTCTGTTGAGAAGGTTAGGCTTAGAAATCTCCAAATAGTTTAACAAACGAGGTAATATAACCTACCTCCCGGTGTGATGATACACATGACTGGTTGTTATTTTAAAAACTCTTTGCAATCAATTAATTGAGCTCTTGATTCCACTCTTTTGTGTGTATAAATATGTGGTTAATATTTTTTGATCTATGCATATCTACACTCATGGGAGGCCCCCCTGGGAGCTGTAAGGTTTCATTTTTATTTCTAGTTAAACATTTTGTTCATAAGATTAGTTATCACAGTGATTACAACTTTGATTTTTAGAAGAACGTTAGTAACAATTAATATAGAATTTTCTATAGATTTTGTAATAAAATTTGTTGTATAATTATTTTTATAGAATTCCTTTCGTAAATTTAATCTCGTTGTGTAAATGATGAAGAAAATAATCAAAGGGATTTTTTATGCACATGTAAATTTTGATTGATAGATAGAAAGTAGAATCATTTGATTTATGGTATTGTGAAGAAGATTTTGATTTTTCTAGTGTGATATTTATTTATGCACTTTAAGATTAGCTTTATTTTTTGTCAGTGTGAAGAAGATTTAGATTTGATTTTGCTATTTATTTCTGCATTTCAGATTAGCTTTATTTCTATCAGTGTGATACTTTCCTTTCCTGCAAGAGTGACAATCTTTTTACTTTGAGTGATTCTTAGATAAAACATGTGCATGAAAACATCCTAATTCAATTTGAAAATTACTCACATAATAAAGAATCCTAGCACAAATGGTGCACATACACTTCATCAGTTTACAAGCCCTGGTCGATAATTTATGAAGTAATTTAAGATCAATTAAATTACCAACAATTAGCACCACATAGAATAAAGCATTATGGACATGCTTACCACTCTTCGAAACCTCAACGCTCTCTTCAATCCAAATTTCAATGGGTTAGTTCTTATTAGCACTACAACATATGCCTAAATATTCCAAGTGCTTTCATATTGGGATATTGGAGAATTCCCCAAAATATTTTAACACTAAGAATGCTTGCAAAACATGGACTTTTGAGTAGAGAGGATAACAAATAATTTTGTCACATGTCATCAATTTTTCATGCCCATCACATAATAGATATCAACATATAAATGGCTTCAAAGTTCACTATAGCACTAATAATTGTTGTTATTGATATGTTGGGGGATCTAATCCCTTAGGTGCTACTCCTCAACACCCTTGTGACCCAGATTGTGATCGGGAACTAATATACTGGTATATAGGTGATTCCAAAAGCCTTTTGTTTTTGTTAAAACACACATATGGTGATATGCCAAGGGTTCTTAGCTCTCAAGTGATAAGTATTAATCCCTCTTGTGACCATGGCTATTACCAGGGGCTAAATGATATCGAAATATTGATAAATCCTTGAGTCTATTCATTTTGAAATAATGTTGACATGATGATATGCCAAGGGTGGTTAGTTCCTAGGAGCTAAATCTTAAGCCCCCTTGTGACTAGGGCTATGATTAAGGGTTGAATGGTATCATGATATTGGGAAATATTCTAGTATACACCTTTTGAAATAATGCTAATATGGTGATATATTACAAAAAATAGTTACCTCTCATAGTATAAATCTGAATCCCCTTTGTGACTAGAGTTGTGACTAGGAGCTAAATATATCGTATACTGGGAAAAATAGAAAAATGTGCCTCTAACAAAAATAGGGCTTTTGGTTATAGGATCTAATGTCAAGAAATTCCACAATCAAGTCATGACCAAAGGCTACTTATATTAGGATATTGCAAATCTATAGAATACTGCCTTTGTAAAAGTACAAATATGTTAAGGGTCTAGTAAATGTGCCATCAACCGTATGTGATTTTCACATTCTGTTAACTGATGGTGGAGGTTCAAAGTCTTTGGATTTGTGGGACTTTCACATTATAATTGAATTTTGAAGTTCTCAATAGTTTTCCCCTATTTCTCCTTTCCTCCAATATAACTCATCCCAATAGTGATTCCTTCCAGTTTAAAAGAGTTCTATGAACTCTTAGCCAAGATTTCAATTGTTCTTCACTTCTCTGATCTCTTCTTCACCTATGCACTTCATCATATATATTCCTTCTTCTCCTTTGCTTCTTTGTTCCTCTGATTATTTACCTACTTTCCTTAGACCACACTTCTTGAATCACTTAATCCATGCAATCTAATTCCAATCATCATTATAATATTCATAGAGCCATGGAAACCAAGTTCACTCCTTTAGACTTTGCTAGGCTAACATTGGGCTGACATGTAAAAGAGGCTCCACTTATTCTTGACATGTTCCTTTCATTGGGCCGACATAAAGAGGGTCCCCAAACAATATCTACATTGGTATCCAAACAACATTACCCTCATGAAGGGTATCCCCCTAAATTTGACATGTACCTTGTAATACCCCCGACTCAACCCCTTAATTGTAAATCAATATGTATATATGAAACATAGGATGGTTGATATGTATTACGTATGTTGGTGAGTCAAGGACTATTTTGGGGGTTGATGTGCCCATGTTCCTATGTGTTTATATATTTTGGGGCTAGAGAGCCAAGCTTTGAAAATGGAATTACATGCACATTAATAAATTACATCATTTTTCTAGACCCAATTAGACAAAAAGAGTATGTGGGTGAAGACTCCATGAGTGTGAAAATGGGGGCTTTGTAGGGCTTGAGATATTATTAAATTATTCTAAGCCAAAAGGGGCACATTTTCTTACTTAATTCCACAAAGTGACTTTAGGGGGTTTCATGTCTCAAGAGAGTGACATGCACATAGAAGTTAAGGTGTTAGTGTTATGAAACACACATTCTACATCATCTAATGGTGGAAAATGTGTCTAGACTCTTCGATGGGGAAAATAAGGATAGCCTTGTTACATGACAGAACCCAAGGGAATCTGAGGAGGATTTAGGGGAAAAGGGGATAGGCTCCCTAGTGTGAGGTCAGAGGGGTCCTAAAGACACATGTTGAAGTAGGAATTCTTAGAAGCCACAGGGATCTGGAGCATCCCTCGCTAGGCGAATTGGACTCCCTATAAGTAGAGACAAAACTCAAGGGACTATGAGTGCAAAGAAAGAGGTGCACTACTTGGGTTATGGGGTTAATGGGAGATGTGAGGCTATTGGTTAGAGGTTTTGTTTTGTACATTGACCTAGGTATGTATGGTGTTTATATGTACCTACTTCTAACTAATCCATTAACATGTGGAGTCGAAGCCCCAATTGAGGGGTGACATGTTACTACGATTTTATGAGAAACATGGGCTATATATGGGTGGAACATCTATTATGACCAATTAGTGTTAATGAAAAGACAAGTATTTATTTTCCATGTTTTTCTTTTCTCTTCTGCAATAATTCATGTATTTTTATGAATTGTCTGAGAATAATGATTTAATGATTTCATATATGCAATTATATTCCTGTGTTTGAGAGCCTTGCATGGTTGAATGCATTAGATGTGTGTAACAAGTCTTATAGGAGAGGAAATGAGGTGAACATTGTAGAAAATTTAGGTCATATGGGTATAGGTATGGCCCCACAGGTGGCTAAAATGCACCAGTAGGTGTTTAGGGTGTTACATAACCAAAGGGGTTTCCCCCTAGCTTTGACATGTATCCAAAATGGGTTTCCCCTAACTTTTACATGCATCCATCTTGGGACTCATGTACCCATGTTAGTTATCCCCATAGATTTGACATTAATGACAACACAATATTCAACACTTATTGTAGCTCAATTAATGTTTATCCCCTCAAATTGGGAATATCCTTTTGCAACCAATCTTGCCTTGTACTTTTCAACACCACCATATAAATTGATATTCATTTTGAACACCCATTTATATCCAATAGGTTTTCATCCATTAAGTAATGGTACAAAGTCCTATGTTTCATTCTTTCTAAGTGTATTCATCTCCTCATTCATCACCAATATTGTGGACTCCTTATCTTCCATTTATGAAATTGTCTCTTTTATACTTCTAGACTAATTAATGTAAACAAATAAATCATATATACACTTATAATCAAATGGGCTGCAATTGTACCTCTCTATTTGTCTTGTTTCTCAAAGAGGACCACCTTAAAAATTGAAGTGAAGTTTATTCCTCCTCTTGCAAACTTTATGGACCCTCTTTCTCACAAGTCCATTTTTGTACATTTTCTAATTCACCCTTCTTGGTCTTGGGAGGTAGCTTCAAATAAATAACTTCTTCTCATCCTCTTTTGTTGACACCACTATGGGAGAAGGTTTAAATTCTTTGAAAATAACATAAATAAATATATAAACAAAATAAATAAATAAGAAAACTATAATAGTAATAATAATACTAATAATAATGAATTGTATTTAAAGTAATTAAGAGTGTTTACAACCTATCTAGATGTTTTGGGGTATAACACAAATACATATTAAATGTTTCCGTATGTACTACAACATTTTTTTAAAATATAATTACAACATTTTTTAAAGATCGTTACTTTTAGATTATTAGAATTATGATAGCGACACATCTCATTTGAAAAGGAATGCAAGTGTAGAATATGCTTCTTACATGAACCAATGAGATAAGAATGTATAGAAAAATAATTCAACACAATTGCAATAATGAACAACATAAAAACATACAACCATTATATCTTTTAAGGACAAAAGAATCCACACTCCAAAGACAATTAATGTATTATTCAGTAACTAGAGAAGGATTACAGTGCATTGCATGGTCTTCATTCTCACAATAGGAATATTAAACAACGTAAATGTTTTGGAAAAATTTCAGTAGCATAATAATTTAGAAACCCTCTCTCAATTCCTCCTACTCAAGCACTCAATACATAGGAACAGTGAAACCATAAACCATTTATGATTTCCTAATCCTACATGTTAGAAATCACCAACTATTAATTGACTATTTCTTTTTTATTCAACATTAAATTCCTACTACTACTCAACATTCATTACCTACTACTAAACTACAAGGTGTATGATACACCTATCCCAACATTCTCCCACTATTCATATACCTTGCAAGAGTTTAGGAGATAATACACTAAACCATGAGCTAACTAATAGGGGCCATAAGGCCCATAGACTCATGGTGCCACTTGAATTTTCTCATACTCATTGAATTTTTTCCATACATATGCAACATTTTATATGGTGTCAAATTTCTCTACTATCACCTTTTTCTATCCTCTACCATGTCCAAGATGAAATGATATTGGATATCAATATGCTTTCTCTTTTGAATGAAAGTTCAAGTTCTCAACCAAACAAATGATACAAACAACGACAATGAATTGTAATACCTCTCTTAATTAACCCTATATCTGAACACAATTTCATAAGTCAAATGGCTCCTTATAGGTATAAGTATCTGCGACATGTTCTGAATGTACATGAATAAAGAAAACATAGCTTGATGCTTGCTCTTCCAACTTGCTACTCCACAAAATACTTAAACGACATATTCACTAATATGTATTGTTCTATCTACATCTCCTTCCCAATCAAAATCCATATATCCATGTCTATCAACTAAATGTTGGTCACCTAAAAATATCACTATGATAACAAATTGGATATTTAGAAGTCCCTTACAAATACTTAAACACCCTCTTCATTGCACTCCGATTTTCACATCCAACGTTGCACATGAATCAACTCAAGATTTCCAAGAATTACGAAATGACTCATCTACTGCAAACCATAGTAGATATCAAACTACCGATTACACTAGCATAATGAAGAAATACCATATTCTCCATATTCATGGGTGTTGTAATACGCTGCTCAACTAAAAACTTAGTTCCTATAAAAATTGGAACACATAATGGTCTGTAGCCTATCATGTGAAACCATTATAGCATGGAGTTTACATAGTTATCCCATGAACTTGGGAATATCATTTTTTGACCAACCATTCCTTTTACTTTTCAACACCACCATATAAACCATTCTTTTTTTCAAACACTCATTTTTTCATCCACGAAGCAATGTTACCAAGAACTATGTATCATTCAATCTAAGTGTAGCCATCTCCTCATCCATCGTCAATCTAGAGGACTCTTATCTTCCATATTGAATTGCTCGTTTCACAATTCTACACCCAAAGTGTTAACAATAAAGCAAATATACAACTAAAATGAAATGGACTATTATTATACCCATCTATTTTCATTGTTTGCAACTTGGACATCCTTAAAGTTTGAGGTGGATTTTCTTCCTCCTCTTCTAAACTCTGTGGATCCTCCTAGTCAAGTCCATCATGGAAATTTCGTACATTTTCTAATTGACCTTTCTTGGGCTTCAAAGGCTTCAAAAAATCAACTTCTCTTTCTCTTCTAGTTACACCACTATGGGACTTTCTTGGGCTTCAAAGGCTTCAAAAAATCAACTTCTCTTTCTCTTCTAGTTACACCACTATGGGAGAAGGGTTGGCATTTTTTAAAATAATAATTTTTTTTAACCATGGTAAATTGGTAACTTGTTTGAGTAATATGGGAAAGGCCCAAGATCAAACTTTTCAACTGCCACTATAACACCAAGACTATATGCAAAAAAGTGTAAACTAGATCTACTAATCACTTTGACTTAACAAGCGCTAAGGTTTCCCTATCATTATAACACCAAAATTATATCCAACAATACTTAAAACAATATACTAACAACTTTTGACTTAACAAGAACCATTATGACACCAAAAATATATACTAATAAGAACCTAAACGTGGCTACCCTAGGTATCCATCCTACTCTTCTAACTTTATGATAAATATGAAGCTCCCCATACGTACGAAGAGTAAGGTAAGTCAAAAAGAGTTAGTGGAAGTACGTGGGATTTGGTCATAATTCTCCCCATGCTAACGCCAAGGGTACGAAGGGTAAGTGAAAAAGAGTTGTGGAAGTATCCCAGAACGTCGGATATTGTCATATATTCTCCCCAGGGTAACGCCAAGGATACTCGGCTTAAAGACGAGTTAAAAGTCGACTTTCACGTGAAAGCATGTAAAGAAAAGGTATCTGGACATTAGTCATCACGCATGACAAAACTAGATTGTTGACTTAGATATCAATGACCCGATCCCACAAGACTTATAGAACCCACAACATTGGTGCCCCTTTAGAATAAAATATCACGAAATACAAAAAAGTCGTGTAACGAGGTGAATTCTGGCTGTTAAAAGTGGTCAGAATTTGGGTAAAAAATTTTCAAAATTTTTTTAGAGACAGTGTTTGAATATTGTTTTTATGGTGAAAATAAATTCAACACCATCAAAAATTTTTAGACACTTAAAATTTTGAAGTTTAACAGTTATAATTTGGATTTACAAAAATCTTTACCAAATTTTCTCGAAATATGACTAGAATTTCCATAACTTTCCTGACCATTCCTCGGCCTCATTAGACTACTCTAACCTTATACGCTTAAAAGTCGTTGTAGTCTACGCTAACTTTATACGCTTAAAAGTCGTTGTAGTTGCGTGTTGACTGTGCAGTCTTCTGCACCGTAATTACATGTCGTTTATCTCACGTCCGTTCTCTGTACTTCCATCTCCTTCATCTTCTTAATGTATTTGCAGAAACCGTTTATTGTCATTCGCCTCCTCTATTAATCTTGAAATCGCGACTGACTAAGTTAAGAGCAATGCAGATAATGAGAATATCTGTTTTCCTTCTTCCCAATTCGATGCTTCTCATTGTTCATCTTTCCCTTGTTGCATTTTCTCTGCTCCTGCTCTGTTCCACAACATCATGTCTTGGCAGTCAATACAGGAATTGTAGTCAGGATTCATTTAGATGCGGGAAATTTCACTTAAGTTATCCTTTTGGGCGAAATGGCAGCGGATGCGGTGACCCTGAGTTTCAGATTGTTGACTGTGATGATCACAGCGGTTATCCTATGCTCAATATCAGTGGAGAGCAATCTCGCATTTTGGACCTGTTTATGCCCGGCAGTAGCATGACAATTGTTAACGACAATCTGTTTGGGAGTAAATGTAATCTTTCAGTTAACTACTCTCAACTCTGGTTATCCGACTCTGATTTCCGTATAAGCGCCTCCACATACACCAATCTCACACTTTTAGCGCAGTGCGACAAAAGCAATAAGGAAATGTCTCAATTAAGACCCCTTCCGTTATGTGGCTACGATTGGTATTACAAAATTCAGAGCCCAGAAGACGGGGTAGACTTCTGTGAAACTTTTGTCGAGGTACCAATTAATAGAAATGACCTCTCTCTGGAGTTCACTGTTAATCAGGCTTTACTGCGTCAGGGATTTGGCATAACATGGTCGATCGACCAGGACAGAAGTCGATACTGTGATTCTTGTTCGCACAGTGGTGGCCGTTGTGGTTTTGACATTTCAGAACCAAGTTCAACATTTCTTTGCTATTGTTCCGATGGCAGCACAAAAGCAGAGATATGCCCCCACTCACATGGTACGTTTCCTCTCCGGCTTCAACAAAATTGATTAGAAAGCTAAATTCCATCAATACATAAAATGCTTCCTTCATTCGGCCGGTAGTCTTGAAGCTCGATATGTGTCTATGGATTTCCCGTTTTGTCAATTATGTATTCTCTTACCAAAAATTGCGGATCCTTGTAGTTGCTGCACATGCTCCTTCCGACGGCCATACAGATAATGCAAAGCCACCCACCCAAACAGCAGGTAAATATGATTGGGAGTTTTGGTGTTTGGAATAGATTTGTAAAGAGTCAATTTCTGGAATCTTACAGATTTGTAAAGAGTCAATTTTTGGAAGCGTGTAGTGTAGGAAGATATAAGCAATAAAAAAGCAAGTCCATCATCAACTCTGGCCTATGCAGTTTTGGTGTTTGGAATCGATTTGCAAAGAGTCTTAGTCATGTTAAAATCTCTGGAAGCCTCACCCGTAGGCCAAAAGTATAAAAAAATACAAATAATAAAAAAACAAACCCATCACAAACTCTGACCTCTAGAATTTTAATATTTAAAATTATTTGCAAAAAAATCTCACCCATATTAAAATAAATTAAATTAAATGCTCTATTACTGGAGCAAATAGGAGTAAATACTAAACATCATAGAACCAATCATAAATTATATATTTTATATTTTGTCTATTAGATAGTTTCCCATTATATATATGAATTTTTAGTTTTTGTCAAATATGTATTCTCTTACCAAAAACTGTGGATCCCTGTAGTTCCTGTATATGCTCCTCATGGCCAGATAGATAATCCAAAGCCGCCTGCCAATATAGAAGGTAAATATGATTTCTTCCAATTCGTTTAACATCAGAATGAATTAAATACTCTATTGCCATTATTATTATTCCAGAATTAAATATTCTATTACTATTATTATTGGCTAATATTTTTTCCGAGGAAGTTAGAAAATTACATATTATATTACATTAGTGGCTAATATATAGCAGTAAGTTCAATATTACTTTCTTGTCGATTAGATATTGCTTTTATTCTTATTCAACGGTTGACCAATCATTAGTTTAAGGCAAAAACATTAAATCCTTCCAGATTTACCCTTTTATATATGATTTTCCTTTGCATTCTCTTACCAAAAACTCTGGATCCTTGTAGTTCCTGCGTATGTTCCTTCTGACGGCCATATATATAATCCAAAGTCGCATGCCAATACAGAAGGTAAATATGATTTCTTCCAATTTAGTATCTCCCGTTTAACATCAGAATGAATTAATTCTCTATTATCAGTAACAGTATCCTTGAATCTGGCAATCCATATGTGTTTCCCAATGCGTCAAGTAAGCAAAAACAGTCGATCGTTCTGGGTTTTCCGTTTTCTCGAGTATGTGTTCCTTGACCAAAAACTGTGGATCATTGTAGTGCCTGCATATGCTCCTTCTGGTGGTCCAACAGATAATCCAAAGCTGTCCTCCACTACAAAAGGTAAATATATTTTCTTCTGTTTTCTTCCAATTACCTCCCATGGGTCAGGATGAGTGGATTCTTTTATTATATTAGGGTTCAAAATTGAAGTTTCCATTGTTTAAAGAGTTTTATTCATAAAGTTTTTTTCCATCAAATACTTTTTGTTATTTTTTTTATCTAAGCACTGAATAGTTTTTTTCTATATTAGTTATTTTTTTATATACCATGAAAATAAAAATAATGAATGGTAATCATGAAAATAAAAATAATGAATGGTAATCACTTTTCCAGTTTAAAAATAGTTTTCTATTTTATTTTTTAAATAAAAAAAATCTTAGGATTATGGAGTTCATGTATAGCTATTTATCATGTATAACTATTTATTGAATTATATCTTAGTATAACTATTTATTGAATTATATCTTAGTAGTGATAATTGAAAATAAAAGTCTTTAGTCATAGTGAATCATTTTGTGAGGCTTCCCTTACTGGATATTTTTCCACTTGTATTTACTATTTACTTTGCTGGCATGCATTTACCACTTTGTTTGCTTGACTAGATTTATGAATGCTATTTGAATATCTTCATTATACTTATTAATATAAAGACATGACCATAACTAATACCTATCAAAATTGAATCGTGATATAAATAAAATAATAGTATATATTAATTGTCTTAAAAAAAAAATCCATTACTATTGTTTAAACAATTGGAGTATTTATTAAAAAATAAATATGTATAATAAATGTGTATTAGTAATGATGTCTAAAAGATAAAGAGTAAATTTTTCTATTGAATTCACTCCATGTAATTCCTACATAGATCATAAATAAATAAATCCCTACATAGATCATAAATAAATAAATGGCACAATTGAACTACTACAGTCTAATACACAAGGTAAACATGATTTCTTCCAATTTAGTATCTGTTAACATGAATTAAATGCTCTGTTACCAATACCGGTATCTTTGAATCTGGCAATGTATATGTGTTTCCAAGTATGCAAAAAACAGTCGATTGTTTCTGTTGCTCATATTAATAGTTATTTTGCTACGTTGCAGGTCGGAAAAAAAGGCCCGCCATTGTAATAGTAATAGGTAAATCTGATTTCTTCTTATTATTTGATATCTCCGATTTAACGTCAAGCTTGAATTCCTATGTTGTTTACATTGATATATTCTTCGCGGTTAGACGATGTTCACACTGATATCCATCTCTTCATTCCACCCCAGGTTGCTCCTTTGGAGGAGTTGCGCTCATAGCAACAGCAATAGTGTTTTTAACGTTTTATTGTAAGAGAATAAAACAAAGTCCTCCTCGTAGCCGTATTTCAGAGGTGGAGACATTCCTAAGGGAATACGCTTCTGAAATGCCAACCAGATACTCTCAATCTGCCCTGAAGAAGATGACAAACAACTTTGCAGAAAAGTTGGGCGAAGGGGGTTATGGTGTGGTGTATAAAGGAAAGCTTCCGAATAGTGTTCTTGTGGCTGTTAAGCTTCTTGATCGGCATAGACACAGTGAGAGTCAATTCATGAATGAAGTCGCCACCATTGGACGGGTCCGTCATGTCAATTTGGTTCGTCTGTTGGGGTATTGTTTTGAAAGCCCCACAAGCGCACTGGTATATGAGTACATGGTTAATGGATCTCTGGACAAACTTATATTTTCTGGCAAAGAGAAGGGGCGAATGTTAAGGTGGGAACAATTGTATTCAATTGCTTTGGGTACGGCTCGTGGAATTGCATATTTACACCAAGATTGCGAGAAGCGCATCATACACTTCGACATCAAACCTCACAACATATTGCTGGATGCAGAGTTCACACCAAAAGTTTCTGATTTCGGTCTAGCAAAACTTTGTGGGAAGGAAGACGACCATATTTCAGTGACGGCCGTAAGAGGGACGGCTGGATATGTTGCCCCAGAGGTATGTTATAGAGATATGGGCCCTGTTACTGACAAATCTGATGTCTATAGTTTCGGTATGCTACTGCTTGAGATTGTTGGGGGGAGAAAGAATCTGGATGTGCATGTGAGCCATTCTAGTCGATTGTACTTTCCTGAGTGGGCTTTCAAGATGCTGGAGAGCGAGGAGTTAGGGATGAGATTGGGGGGAGGAAGAGAAGGGGAAATTGAAGGGGAAGATGAAGAGAGGGCGAGGACATTGACTAAAGTTGGATTGTGGTGCATTCAATACAACTCTAGAGATCGTCCATGTATGAGCAGAGTTGTACAAATGTTAGAAGGAAATGGAGATGATGTCAGCAATCCGCCATTGCCTTTCAATTCTTCTGCTGCACCTGCAAATCCTCTACCACCTTCCACGGAAAGAACTCGTTCAATGTCGATAACAGACTAGGGTTTACCATAGAGAAGAGCTCATGCTTCCAGGTACATTGTTATCCATTAATTCCCGAGCATTTGGCTCCTGAGATGATCGCATTGTTAGAATTATGTGCCTGATGTATGCATCACAATGTCCCTCCAATTTTATTCTGAGATGACTCAGCGAAATGAACGTGGCATTTTGGTCGTCAAAGTATTTTAAGCTTGCTTATTTTTTATATTGATATTTTTCATTAATTTATTGTAATTAAATAACAATTTCAAAAACCATAAGTAATTTAAAATAAAAAATATTATTATTATATTTATATTATTAAAAATGATTACATTTGAATAGAAATAAAGTATTTTAAAACAAAAAATAAATGTATCTTTCTTTTTGAACGTGTATTAAAAATAAGTGTTGTTTTCTTTTCAAATGCGTATTTTTAAAGCATAGTTTACATATAATATCATAAAAGGAATGTTTTTCACCTTTACGTCTTAATTTTTTTAATAGCTAAATAAAAACAATGTATTTTACTTTTCTTGTTTTCATATGTGATGTTTGAAAAATTATTAAAATTATTAATTATTTTAATTAAATTATGATATTTGTGTAGTTATATAAATTAAATAATTATTATATTTTAATATATTTTAATTTATAATTAAAATATATTAAAATTATTTAATTATAGGGTCGGGGAGAGGTTGTCCCCTCTTCTCTACTTTATTTGGCATTTACATTGATAAGTTTGAAGGCTATTTAGAGGAAGCAGGATGTGATGGCATGATCTTAGCTGGGATAGTCATTATCCTTCTTTTCTATGCTGACGATATTGTTCTATTGGCAGGGTGCCCATCTGATCTTGATAAGCAACTCAAGCTTCTTAAGGATTTCTGCTTTACCATGGGTATGACTGTTAACACTGACAAAACAAAAGTTATGATTATCAAATCCAAGAAGGACACTTATGCTAATTTTATGTATGACAATAATAACTTGGAGGAAGTGTATTCTTACAAGTACCTAGGAATTGATATCCATCACAAGCTCAACTGGAACCATAGCATTGAGAAAAGGATTAATGGGGGGTGGAAAGCTTATTTTGGTCTTGAAAATAATTGTAAAACAACAAACCTTGTAATGCGGGATAAAAAGAAGTTCCTCTTTGAAACTTTAGTCACTCCTGTTATCTTATATGGCTGTGAGGTTTGGGGTTGCAGCATCTCCAGATAATCATGGAGAAAGATTGAGCAAATCCAGAAGCGTTTTATAACTTATAACTTGAAAATTAAAGGTAATACGCCCTATCCTATTCTTCTTATAGAAGCAGGTCTTTCCCCTGTTGAGAGCCTAGCTATGCTTAGGTTTCTGTTGTACAAGCACAAACTCAATAACAATAGACGACCATAGACTTCCTAAGCTAGCTTTAAATTCCAGCCAAAACCACCTAAGGCTCAATCGAGGGTGGCATAAAGACACAAGGGCATGGTTAAACTACTGGGAGATCAACGAGAAGGATGCATTGCAAAACATAAATAACATTAAATATATTGTTACTTCTAAGTTCAAAGAAAAATTGTGGAGTGAGAAAGATTTAGCGACTAAAAGAAAATTAAGTTATTATAAGAAGGTCATCAACCCCACCCTAGAAGATCGAAAGTATCTCTCTATTTTAACTAGCTCAAAGAAGAAAATTAATATAGCAAAGGTTAGAACGAATTCTCATGAGCTCCATAGTGAAACAGGTCATTGGGCAGTTCCTAAAACGCCATGGATGGAAAGGATCTACCGTATATGTGAGAATAAGAGCATCGAGGATGAAAACCACTTCCTCTTAGAATGCCCTGCGTACAACCACATTAGATCTCAGTTTCACAATCTTTGTTACAATACTGACCTTCCTAGCCTTTTACAATGTCAAAATTATAGTGAGCTCGGGAGGCTTCTCTCCAAGCTTTTTGAGGAGAGGAATAAAATCTTAAATCAAAATAAATAATCTGTTTATTTAGGTCCGATAGATGATTGTTTGGTCTGAGCGGACGTTAACCACCACCACCACCACCACCACCACCACCATCATCATCATCATCATCATCATCATGTTTAAAATTTAAAATGGAATATGAGTATTAATAAAATAATAATTTATTTTAAATTATTATTATTATTACTATTATTATTAAAATAATTAATATATGAGTTAAGCTTTTATAAATTTAGTAAAAATAAGTAACAAATTTTTTAATTATGGAGATTCATTAAATATTTTTAACTATGACATGGGTTATCAATAACTTATTTCATAGTATATTTAGATAAATTATATATATATATATATATATATATATATATATATATATATATATATATATATATAAATTGAAAAGAAAAGAAAAAAGAGATAACTATTTTTGAGATAAATCTTAATTTTAAAAATATTCATAGAGATTATATTGCTACCATCCACTTATTAATGTTGATAACTAAATTAAAATACATTAAACTATATCAATAAGACACTCAACCTAATTTAAATATAATATATGTTATCTTTTATTATGTGATTTGAAATGAATTATCTTATAGTTTGTTATTTATTTATTTTGGGTGAAAAATTAGAGATATTGGTTTGTAGAGATTATCTAAATGTTATGTATTTTACTTTGAGAAGTTGAGATTTATTAATTTTTGAAGTTGTGTTTTAGGTCACAAATTTACAAACAAAGTTCTTAGTCTCTTGATGTCCTTCTACAACAATGGTGTGAAGAGATCACCTTAATTGGGGTTCATACACTAACCACCATGATACTAAGCGAATGCAATGCTAACTCAAGTTACTCACACATGTTGAGAAAATCATGTGTGGACTTTCAAAAAGATTTTAGAGGATGCAAAACTATAGTAGGAGTTGGGATGTGGAAATGGACTAACACTAACTCTAGCCCTAAACAACTATTAAGCCATGTTAATCACTAAGACACCTAGAAAGGGGGGGCGTGTAGGGCTCTATCCTTATTGCTAATTTGTTCCCATGGTTTCCTTTTTCACACCTACAAGAGAGTGCCATAGGCATAGGCTAAGCAGACTGTAGCAAGTGCCACATTCATGACATGGCAAGTCTGCAGCACTAAGGCAATGCCACCCTATAACAATAGGTTGCTACTGGAAGTCTTGTAAACTAGGTAATCACAAGGTCCTTTAATCCATATCTTCAAGGAATGCTTCAAGGTAATTCAAGACACTTCTGTAGCACCTATACATTTCTTCCAAAACTGCGCAACAAGATAGTATATCATTCCTAACATCAAGCCCATGCATAGGCCATCTAACTATTGACATCAATGCCAATTCAATTGGCTCCATTATTGACATTAATGCCAACACCATGTTTCCAACAATCTCCAACTTTGGCATTGATGTCAACATATAGCCACAAACACTAATATGATCTTCTTCACGAATCCACAATCTTCTCTACCAGACCAGTCTTCACTCTCACTCTAGTGGTTGCATCACTCTCCCCCTTTGACATTAATGGAAAAGGGTAACCAATCCGTGTTGAAACACCATGCTGACATGAACTAAACACTGTTGATATCAATTGTTTTTCTCATGAAAAAAATCAACTAAAACACTCTTGCAAAGTAAGCATGAAGAACCAAAGAAATTGTTGCAACATGCAACCAACATGCCTCTCTACCAACACGATGCTCTTCTCTTTTGCCTTGTTGAACATGCTCCACTTGAATATGTATTGGGGTTGTAATTGAATCTTCATAGCTATTGTTCAACAAGTTTTGTTGTTTCCTTTGCCTCCTTTCCACATGCAAGAGGCTACATCTTATAGAGAAATGACTCCATAAAACCCAAAAACATGATAACAATGAAATATAGGGTTGAATAATAATGTTATAGAGCTACATCATGATAATACATGGCTGAAATAAATGATTCGTTGTTATGCATGCCAACCATGACTATCTCTTATGCATTCCTAAGACAAGTGTTTCTCTCATTTAAGAGACATTCTTCATCCTCCTTTACTTCAGAGTTTTTATCTTCTAAAAGATACTTCTCCATACTTCTGACAGCTCCAAAAGATTGTTTATCCTCTGCAAAACATTCTTTTGTTAATGTTCTTTCTCCCTTTGCTAAGTCTTTTGCATAGACTTCTTCCTCCTTAACATCTTTCAGTAGATGTCCTTCTTCTTCACTGACTATTTCAACAACTCCCATGGCTATTTCCACTGTGCCTATCATCATGGTGAATTGATGATCCTTTACTATGTTTTCAGCTAACATAGTCTCTTCTTCTTCAGTACATTTTGTCTTTGCTGTCCTTCTGTAACTCTTTTCCCAGAGTTAACCTTCTGTAATTACAGGGTTATAATATTGCACACATATGTGCTTACATGGAAAAAAATAAGTATTCTCTTCAATGCATCCCAAATGACTCTCTCCATGACAAGGACTACTCAACCAACCTTCTAATGATGGATAAATAGACACATAATCATGAATGGTTGATTGAATAAGATTTCTGCTACAACATATGTGTATGCTACATAAACACAGTGAAATGAATATGAAAGAGACATAGAAACCTTGAAGCCCTAGTTGCATGCATAGCTCCCCTAAGGTTTTTACCTTTCATGCCTTTTGTTGATCCTACGGGCTTGATTGTGTATTTAGGCTCGTGATCACATCATACTATTAATACTCATACTCATGTGCATCACTCCTTCATGCTATCCATGTTGCTGCTACCTACGCCCCCGAGACCAAGCAAACCTCACATGCACTTTTGTATTATTTTCTAAATAGATCTAAAAATAATTGATTGCAGTGGGGGACTAGCTGCTCCTAATTCATTTGTTGCTTCTTGTTGTGGAGGTAAATCCTCTCTGTGGACAGAGACGATCCCTACTAGCCCAGACTGGGTCTAGCAACAATCACACAATGCTATCACGCAAGTTCCTAATTGCAAATAAAAAGTGGATGGTGAGAACCTACTTGGATTCCAACGCTAGTGTTCGTCGAAGAGATGTCGCCCTCGTTCCTTTGCCTTGGCCAGTCACAATCCCCACGATCTCCGTGATTAGACACTTGCACATGCAAAGAACAACACGAAAGCAAGCATAAAATCTAGTAGATGCAATTATATATCAGTCAGAAAAGATATAACTCAACATCAAACATAAGACAATGAGAGTGGAACCATAATGATAGTCATCTATTATTAATAAATAACAAAGAAGAATACAACCATTGTTCTGACATCAAATCCTCCTTTGGCTGGGTAGTTAGCTACACAAGTCTTGCAAAGCTTGTTGGGATGAGGAACAAGCCTCTCTCTCTTTGGGTGACAAGAATCTCCTTACTTAGATTTGGCCTTATGGGTGCAAAGAAGGCTCTTGCAGCTTCAAACTCTCTATCACTATGCTGGAACTAGAACTACTGTAACTAGCTTGCTCAAGGCATAGAGGCAAGCTTTTATAGATAGAGAAGAAAGAGATAGGATCAACCAAATTAATCATGGGATTGGCTTTATCACTTGGAAACTTCCATGAAAGGTGGCAAACCACTTTCCTTTCTATGGAGATTCGAAGCCAAACCATCCTAACTCAACATAGATTCAGTTGGTAAATGGGTTGAAGAGAACCTTCGGAAGCTTGTTGGTTAAAAACTTTACTCAATTCGGTTGGCGCGAGTGCGACTCTGGTACAGAGCCCCAATGGCGCGCCCTTTTAAGAGGATTTCCCTCATTGGTGTAGGCAGTGAACTGTGGACCCGCACTAATGCAGAAAGAGTTGTTTTCATGGGTATTTTGCAGGAGATGTCTTCAGGGCATATGAAGCTCATACTTAGAGGAATATGATGCAAGTGGTTTCAGGTCATGTCACTTCTCACAGGTCCCGGAATGAGTCCTCTAGTGTGCGGGTGAGGGGTAATAGGGACGGTGACAAATTGCTGTGTAACAGATGCCCCCTAAAGCACGAGGCCCGAGAGAGAGGGGTGAAATGCTTTACAAGAACATGCGTGACTGAAAACACGGCCGTCGGAGAACCTGCGTAAATAAGCACAACTGATATCTCAAGTACATGATATATGTGGTATGGGCGCAGCCATCCATAGTAGAGTACATAAGAATCTAGATCCAAGGTATGGGCGTAGCCATCCGGTGAGGATCGATATAGAGACTCAGGCATGGTCGCAGCCATCCAGTGAATGAGTCATGTAATGAACATAATAATCCACAAATCACAACCTGGATTCCAACAGACAAAATCCAGGGTCTTGCGCTCCATCTCGACCCGAACAGAGTACAAGTCCAAGCATGCGAATACATGAGTTGAAGTCGAACATGCATGAACATCGTCTGATTACCAGTCAATGATGAAAATTGTTAACAGACGCGAGAGGTACCACCAATAATGACAATGGCCCTCAAGGTACTATAGGTACAATCTACGGCATGCGAATACATGAGCTGGCATCGAACACTCGTAGAATCATTCAATCGGAGGTCAATGATGAAAACCTCTCGTCGAACACGAAGAACCTGCCATTGAGGCATGCAAGCTCCAAGGCACCAAAAGGGAGTCTCTAGATCAACTTCCTGGATAATGAGCTGAAGTCGACAGGAAGTGACCTTGATCAAAGGTGGGCCATAGTGTTTCCCACATCAGTGACACGAGACAGAGGAAGGATGTTGTGGTGAATCAAAATTATGTGAGGTATCAGAGGAGGTTGTACTGCTGCAGAGGTCAACTTCTCTTGAACATATCGGCGGCACGACAGTGGACGTGGCAGTATTTGACATCAAATGAGCAGAGGTCATGGTGACAAGGCAATGAGCAGATGAGAGGTCAAATAGGATAACCCAAACCCACGGAGGCAAGTGTAAAAACAAGATGAGATGTTCCCACCCAGACACGAATGCAGATTAGTGCCATGTTCAAGAGCGACATACTGCCGACACGACAATAATTATGGGTCCATTTTCCCCACCATTTCTGACGAGTACCCCAGTTATTTTTAACAAGCTTGACGGGGATAGCATATGCTTGTGAACGTCATTATGATGGAACCCGATGTCATTAAGTTTTAACGAGTCTGACAAAGGAAGAACTCGACGTCTTTTCCTCTTTAGAGAGTCTGAAAAGACAGCAGAAAAGAGAACTCCAGGGGGGTCCTTTTTCCTAAAGTTGTGTCTCTCGAGCCCTAAAAAGTATAAAACAATGCTCGAAAGAACCGCCCGACCATTACGATCGAGGAGTACTTTACATTGATAGTAACATCGATCTGAAAAAGTAAAAAAACGATCAACATCACGTCGTTTTGTAACCATTAACGAACCTGAAACGACAAGGGTCCGACGATCTTTTCGTTTTTACACAGTCGGAAAAGGGTTTAAAGAAGACCGCCTCTTATTTACATTTAACGAGTCAAGAGGGATAACTCGGTGATCTTTTCATTTTTAGCGAGTCAGAAAAGAGCTGAAATATGACTCCACAGTGACTTTTTCGTGTATTTACCGAGTCCGAAAAAGTATAAAATACAACTCGTTTCACCATCGAAGTTGCAAAAAGGACCTGTCATAGCACCAAAAGCAAGCGTAAAATCCATTTTCGACCAAAAATACATTAAAATATTCAAAAAACAATTCTTTGAACCTAATTACAAGGCAAAAGTTTATAAATATGGTGAAAATGTAAAAAATAGAATTACTTTTTACTTTTTACCTCTTGCATAGTAGTAGTGGTCCATTTGGGGAGCGAACTTCGAGCAGCGATTACCGCCAATCCGTGCAACCATTTGAGATTCTGCCAATTCCAGGTAAGAGGCGCGCCCCTTAGCTCCATTTTCATACTATTTTTATGCATTTTGTTCCCTAATTGAGCCTCCGCAAGGGGGATTTTAAAATTTAGGGTTACGCCCCATTGGTGTGGGAATCCCGCACGGGTACACACTAATGGGGTGATTTGCCCAAAGGTGCCGCGCCATTGGCACGACTGTTTTAGAAACAGTCGCGCTAACCGCGCGACCTAACTTTTTACTTGAATTTTCCCATCATTTTTGAAATTTGTCCGGTTTGTAAGCTTACCAGGGTTTCAATAATGATCTATTCATCCTTGTGGGTGCAGGAAGCAAGCAAAAATGGTGGTGGAATGGAAAGAACGGGAGCATGATGCCGTAGATGCCTTGGCCATAGCGGATGAGGGATGTATGAATGCTCTGAGAGACTGTGGTCTCAAGAAATTCTTCCTCACCTCGTATCTACGAGCTCAACCGGAGCTATGACAGTTCAAAGTGGATGCTTGGGATGTTGATGACCAAGTATTTCGATTACGGGATCAAATCTTAGAGTTGGATGTATCTGATGTATACTTCATTACTGGGCTGTCATGGAGAGGGGCGAGCCCCATTTTGACCGAAAGTAGGCCTTCCGGAGAGAAAATAGGTGAAGTGAAGGCCTGAGTGTGTCCAGAGGCACAATTTGGGAAAAACATTGCCAAGGTGGATATCGCCACCATCTATGATTTGGTTCTTAAGGTGATACTGTTCACCATCACACGTGCAGCTGGGGTACAGGCGCCCCATGAGGCAAGCAAGAATCATTTGTTACTAGCGACAGAATGTCTCGGCCCCACTATTTTTGACTGGGCTACAACGGTGACTACAAATATCAAAAGGCAGCTTACAGAGTGTAAGCGCGGGGAAGTGAAACAATTCGGGTATGGCTCGATTGTGGTGTCGTTCTTCTTGGAACGATTACCCCTCTTCCAGTACCAGGGAGCTGTAGTGGCGGACCCATTGCCATGAGAGCCTAGGATGGCTCGCTGGGTAGCATTGATGCCCAGAGGAGGAGGGGGCCAGCAGATGTCTTGGCGGCCCGAGTTCTTCATATGGCTTCGCCGCCAGCTAATCGTGGTAGAGGATTGGCCATACGCGGGAACCAACTTCATGGGGGACCCAGACCTCCCACTGCCAGAGGGAGAGGAGTGGGAAGAGGAGTTAGGTATGACCTCTTCTTTTTGATGTTTTATGTATTTTCATTTTTTTGTCAATACATGCATGTTCTGATGACAGTTGTATGTATATGCAGATGTGGGCCCAGAGCGCCTAGCCGGCTTGTCTCCTATAGTGCGGAGGGGCCAACCTGCAGCTGATCCTCAGGCAAGGGGTGTCGTGGGGGAAGAGCTGGTGCAGAATCTCAAGGGACTTACCCAAGGGATTCTAGGTTACGCGAGATTGGCGGACGTGCCTTTTGCATACCAGAGGCACACAGTGGGGGTGCCGACCCGCATCCATCGTCTGTTGAGACGCTTGGTGCGCGCGGTGACGTGCTATCATGAGCACCACCACGAATAGACTTCTAGGCTTCTTTCATGCATATTTTTTGAGGGACATGTTGTCCGAGGATGTATCAGGATGAACATGTATTATTTTTTGGACTTATGTAATGCACGCGGTGCAAAACTTTGTGACACACATATATATATACATATGCCTATGGTTTATTATTGTGCTTTTATGTGCTTACTTGTATAATGTTTTGATTATAAATTATGCAAATGTCTATCTAATACATGATTAGCCAATGCATCAGATAATGTGTTTAATCGTCTTGGAATATGCTGATATGTGATAAAATCAAAATTCTTTTCCAACAATTTAACACGTAAGTACAACCTTAAAATATTACGGTCTCTGACGGAATATCGCCCATTGAGCTGATGGATGACAAGTTGAGAGTCTAGGTTAACAAGCAATGTACGAATACCGAGATTAATTGCCTTGGCTAATAATTCAATAACAGCGCTATATTCAGCAACATTGTTTGTAGTACAACCTAAACAGACCCCTTGAAGATCTATCAACTCACCGTGAGGATCGTAGATCACCCACGCCACAGAGGACAAATTACGAGTGCTGCGGCAGGCACCATCGGCGAAACCAATGTAAGGTGCACCCGACATCTACACAAGAAGCAAAAATACACAATAAGGTGCAATCACGCTTTCACACCAATCCGAAAACATGAAAACTCACACACATACACACACGCATGTACATATTGAAACGCATGAATCATGCATAGTACTTTTTCAAGTACAGCCCATTGCGAGGCTTATCAAGAGGATTACCTTTGTAGTCAACTAGCTCGTATGCCCCTTTTTGCAACACTCTCTTTACAATGTAAGGGCCTAGCCACATGGGCTCGAGTTTGCCTACCCCCAGCTTGTCATTTTCTTGGTCATATAGCAGGACTAGATCTCCCTCAACAAAGGAACGAGGCTGAATGGTATGGTCAAAATGAGTTTTGACCCTCTTCTTTTGAGCTTCGATGGCTAGAGAGGCTAAGCGACGGGTCTCGTCTAACCGTTCTAGATAAAGAAGCCGTTCCTCTACCGGAGTAGTGTTGGGAAGCAACTCGACGACTATTTTCAACGAAGGAATTTCACATTCTATAGGAAGGGTAGCCTCCAGTCCGTAAACTAATTGGAATGGAGTGAAACCGGTGGCATCCTTCACAGAGGTTCGGTAGGCCCACAAGGCGGGAAACAACATCAGGTGCCAATTAGACTTATGCATGTCAACAGTACGTTGAAGCATCGTAACCAAAATCTTGTTAACGGCTTCAACCTGGCCGTTAGACTGAGGATAGTACGGGGTTGAACTATCGTGCCGTAAGCCTAGTTGGGTTGTTAGCTCGGTCATCATGTGATTACGGAAATGCTTTCCGTGATCTGTGACGATGGCCTGTGGAACTCCGAACCGTGTAATAACATGATTGAACAAAAACTGCGCCGCTGTATGACCGTCTTCATTTAATGTGGGCATCGCCTCGGCCCATTTTGTGAAGTAATCGACGGCAACAATAATAAACCCATGCCCCCCGGCCGAGCGAGGCTTACAGGTTGTATAATCAATGCCCCATTTTGCAAAAGGGCCTACGGTCACTACAGGGTGCAGCGGGGCCGGTGGCGCACGCATCTTCCGCTGGTATATCTGGCATGCATGACATGAGCGGACAGCAAGAATGCAATCCTTGAAAATGGATGGCCAGAAATAACCAGCGCGAAGGATTTTTTGAGCTGTGGCATATCCGGACATGTGGCCACCACAGGCGCCAGAGTGGTAGTCATTCAGGACTCTCTCAGCTTCCTCGAGGGTAAGACATCGGTGGAGAACGGAGTCAACGCCGATACGGTACAGGGTGTCCCCTATGATACGATAGGGTTGAGATTGATGGCGGATCCGTCGCCGAGCATCTTTGGATATAGCGGGGCGGAAAGAGGACATTTGTAAATAAACGATAATATCCCCATACCAGGGATCGAGGGTGCTGATCAGAAAAAGAGTTTCGTCTGGGATATGATCTTCTGAAAGGGAAGGTGCAGAAGGAGATGGCAAAGAACATAGTAACTCAGCGAAGACCAGGGACTTCTTAGACTTGGCAGCAGTAAATTCCAAGTCAAACTCTTGGAGAATTACGATCCATTTTGAGATTTTCCCCCCAGCAACTGACATGAAAAAATGTATGTCATCGGGTTGCAGTCAGAAAGCACGGTCGTGGTGTGCAACAGGATATAATGCCAGAAGCGTTGGACGGCACAAACAGCGGCCAATGCCAACTTCTCGACATAAGCGTATCGAGTTTCTGTATCCAGGAGGTTGCGGCTGAGATAATATATGACATGTTCATTGCCATCATCATCGTCTTGCATGAGAACCATGCCGATAGTGGTATCGGCGGCGGCTAGATACAGAGTATAATCATGGTGGTAGTTCGGAGGTCGCAATAATGGAGCAGAGACAAGGAGGCCCTTGAGTCACTCGAAAGACTCCTGAGCGATAGCATCCCAATGGAAGGGTGTGTCTCGCTTCAATAACCGTGTGAAACCCTTAGCCACCTCGGCATAGTTTAGAATGAATCGTCTTAATAAATTCGCGTTACCCTGCAAACTCTGCAACTGCTGCAAAGAAGCAGGGGGAGGAAGGTTTAAAATAGCTTCGACTTTGATGGGGTCCAGACGGATGCCCTCTCGGGAGACGATAAACTTGAGTAGTCGGCCTGATTCAACGCAGAAGACACATTTATGAGGATTGAGCATGATACAGTAGTGTCGACAGCGGAGAAAAATTTTGCGAAGATGGGAAGGATGGTCCTGACGCTTGACTGAATGAGCTGGAAGGTCATCCAAGTACGGCTGTAGAATGTGACGAATGTCATGAAAGGCATAGGACATTGCACGTTGGAAGGTGGCACCAGCATTCTTTAAACCGAAAGGGAGCTTCTTATAGGCAAAAGTGCCCCAAGGACAGATAAAAGCCGTCTTATGTTGATCAGCGGGCACAATATTGATCTGGTTATATCCAGAAAAATCGTCCATAAACGAGTAGATTTCGCTTCCTGCACATTCATCAATAAGCTGATCGATGAAAGGTGTGGGGAAGTTATCCTTAGGACAGGCGCGATTAATGTCACGATAATCAACACAGACGCGAATAGTACCTTGCTTTTTGTTCACAGGGACTATATTAGAAACCCAATCCGTGAGCGGAATGGGGTAAATGAAACTAGCCTTGAGAAGCTTTTCGACTTCTGCTTTAATGGCTGCAGCCTTTCGGGGGTGTACGGGGCATAGGCATTGACGAACAGGCTTAGCACCTGGATACGTAGGTATCTCGTGCGCCACTATGTTAGGGTCGATGCCGAGCATCTCTTCGTAGGACCAAGTGAAGACATCACGAAATTCTCGAAATAAATTGGTGTAAAGTTGAACTTCCTCTGGAGTACAAGTAACTCCAATATGAATATGCTCGACAATCCTTGGTTGCACAGAGATGTCGATGGGTTGGGTTTGCGTAATGTTTCCCATATTGCCCTCAGAAGACACTTGGTAAATCTAAATAGGTGCTTGAAGGGGCTGGAATGGGATACACGAAGCAAATCGTTCGAGACATGCGAGCATTTCCTGATGGGCAGGGAGAAACGAGGAACGGTGGTGATGATCTGACCAAGGGGGCTCCTCAAGAGACATGGTCTCTATGATGGCTTCATCGGAAGGAAATGTTTCCTTTAATGGATCCGAAGTGGCATCATCTCCAAGCCAAGGGAAATGACCATATGAGTCGGGAACACCGCTCGGAAGAGAAGGTTCGGGAAGCGGAGCCGATGCAGCAACGATTTCGACGTAGTTGAGCTCGGCAGGACTCAACGACATCATATCGCCCCAGGATTCTATCTGATTGGTGGGAGGAAGGACCCACAGATCAGAACGCATGGAAATCATGTTAATAGGGGCGAGATTCAGAGGTGGAAGTGGAAAGACACCCATTAGGGCGGGATCCTTAAAGAGCCCAGCTCCCACACTCTCGAATGACTTGGAGGTATGCTCCACGAAAGGCACATTGCCTTCAGAAGAGGAGGCGAAGAAGGAGAGCTGGTCCACCGTGACAATCTTCCCCTGATGAGGGAAATGAATGACACGGAAAAGGGAGGAGGCCACGGCTTGCATGGCGTATGTCCAGCTACGTCCGAGGAGGAGGTTGTAGGTAAGATTAGCGTCGACAACTTCGACCTCCACTTCTATCGTCTTCCCTTCCAAGGAGATGGGCAAGCGTTGGAGGATACCGTAAGGACGGGACTCTCTTCCATCAAAGGCTTCTAACGTCATGGGAGACTGACTCAATGTTGGAGACCCAATAGCTTTCCAGCAAGCAACAGACATGATGCAAGTTGAGGCACCTTCATCAATTACTGTACGATGAATCGTTTTACCATTGATGATGACCTGTATAAGGAAATCGATTTGGTGAGGCAGTCTCGGCGTATAGCCCTCGAGATCAAAAGAAATCAAATTCGAGTCAGCCGGGTCTATGCCACCGATGGACAATAGCAAGGACTTCCTCTGGGAGGGGCAGCTCTAGAGGACTTCTAGAGCGGACATAGCAGATGAAGCCTGAGCTAAGTCCTCAACGATGTTGTAGTGCTGGGCAGCACGAGCATTAGGGTTGTAAGAAGACTTCCAAAGTACACCTTTTGGAGGTGGTCGGATAGTCGTCTTAGTGCTAGGTCTTTCGATGTGGAGTGCACCAGAACTGGACGGAGGAGCGCTGGAGGGGACCTCCGGCTCTTTCCCGGCATGAGATGGATATTCTTTTGCTCGAGTAGTGACATGGATGGGAATCGTCCCAGCCATAAAGACTTGAGAGCTGAATGAAGAAGAGGGTTGCGATGGATCTGCCACCATTTGAGTTTGCTGTGAAGGGAAAGATTCTTTAAGCACAACAGGAGTCCCAGGAGCACCTTTCAATAACCGACTAACTTCGGACCGCCTAGGGCAGTATTTAGTGTAGTGATCGTCATCACAGATAATACAAGGATACTTAGGTTTTCGTTTGGCTCCTTCCTCGGGTGGAGGTTTAGGGGAGTCCTGTTTGGGTTGTTCGGATTTATTTTTGGCTTTCCCTTTCTTTTTCCCTTTCGAGGATTTATCCGCCGTGGTGGACTGAATGGCGTTAACCTCAGAGATACTTCCAGAATTAGATTGACCCTGAGAAGTGTTTCCATTAGAAGCATTCTGTTTTTTCTTCCCAGGGTTCGCGGATGACTTCTTTGAAGCGTTTACAGAGCCAATAACTCCATCAACAAATGGTTTTGGCAGAGCTTTGGATGTTCCGGGTCTCGGGGCATCTGGCAGATAATCATATAAAGTACCTGACTGAGAGTATACTAAGTCGAGGTATTGAGCACACGCGATAGCTTGCTCTTCAGTTACACAAGCTCCCATGGCGATGTCTCGCATGATTGCAGGGACAAAGGAAGTCGTGAACCAATCAGTCAGGAGCTGATCAGGAATCCAAAATTTGATCAAGCAACGACGCCGTCTCCATTCATGTATATGATCAGATATATGCGTGGCCGTGTCCTGTTTGAGAGACGTAAGGAGATGTGTCCCTGTCTCATACCGAATGGGTAACTGAAAATGAGTTAGGAATGCCATAGCCAGCGAGTTGAAATCTTGAAATGTTCCACGATTTAACTCAATATACCACTTAGCGACCGAGCCGGTGAGAGTCCTTTGGAAGAGGCGGAGCCGGATGGAGTCATCAAGCCATGAGTTGGATGAGCACCAAAGGTGATAGTTCATGACATGGGATTGAGGGTCCTCACCAGCTTTGCCATCAAATTTCGGGAAATCACCAGGTATCTTAGTTGGAACTGGTGGCCAATATGGATTATGAAGAATGGGGTCGTTCGTCAACTTGGACACATCTGGGAGTTCCAACATCGCTAAGAAAGACAACTAAGGATTAAAGGACATTTGTGGTTGTGGGAGAGAGGTAGTACCAGGGTTCCAACCAGGTGGTGGTTGCCCCCATGGACTTTGTCCGGATGGGCCTGGCCCATAAGGGTTCTGCCCATAGGGATTTTGCCCATAGGGGTTCTGTCCATATGGATTCTGTCCATAAGGATTCTGTCCATAAGCAGACAGTTGACCCTGAGACTGCCCCCCAGCACCCCATGGATTAGCAACTTGACCGGCAGGTGCAACATACTGTTGCTGATAATTCTGGTAAGGAGTGACCTGCATTCGTTGATAATTTTGATAAGGGGTAAATTGAGTTTGCCCCTGGGGTTGCTGGTAGCCATACGATTGCTGAGCTCCATACTGAGCCTGATAAGAAGGCTGCGCTTGGTAGGAAGGTTGGGGTTGTGGCCCACCTTGCATTTGATAACCAATTTGAGTCTGGGGCCCAGAAGGATGTCCTTGAATAGCTTGAGCTTGGACCATCTGGCCGGAAAGTTGGCCTGGTTGGGTTTGGGACGGACTCGTTTGCCCAGAAGGATGAGCTTGCTGGGTAGCGGTTTGACCTTGAGCAACCGAGGGTTGTCCTTGCAGAACAGATGGTTGAGCGGGCTGGATGGCCGGTTGACCTTGAGGTTGGCCAGCCTGTCCAGAAGGATGACTAGGCTGGGCAGTGGGTTGGCCTTGCTGTGCAGAAGGTTGACCCGCTTGCCCAGTAGGATGACTAGGCTGAGCAGTGGGTTGGCCTTGCTGTACGTAAGGTTGCCCCCCTTGCCCAGAAGGATACCCCTGTTGGACTGCCGGTTGACCTTGTGGAATATAAGTTTGTCCAGCTTGTCCAGAGGGATAACCCTACTGGATACCAGGTTGGCCTTGTTGGATGTAAGGTTGTCCTGGTTGGCCAGATGGGTAACCTTGCTGGATACTAGGTTGCCCCGGGGAACCAGAAGGTTGGGTCAGATAAGTAAAAGATGGACCACCAGCGGCCAAAGGTTGTCCCTGATAGGGTTGTCCTTGTAGGCCCCCAGGTTGTCCTGGGTAAGACTGGCCATAATATTGCTGCCCTTGAGGGGTTTGCACATAAGATGGCTGGCCTTGGTTAGGCAGTCCCTGAGGCTGTGCAGGCCTTACTTGGCCTCCATGGAAAGTGGTGGCGTTCCAAGTAACGGATAATGGTACCGATACCTCAACAATAGGTTGAGTAGGCAAGGGTTGAGAAAGCTGAAGGTATTGACCAGCAGAATCGTAATAATAGAATGGACCTTGTGCATTCGGATCCTGAACAGCTTGTCCATAGGCATCATATGGCCCCCCTCCTAGGACGGGACCAGAAGAGGGTGGTGCACTATGTGCAGGATGGATAACTTTAGGCGTGTGTGCCGGCTGGCCGCTACTCACTTGACCATGAGGGGGGCCAGCACCAGTGCTCAAAGCTGAAGACGCTGTAACGGCACTAACAACCGGAGTTGAATGTGCTATACAAATAGTTGGATTTGTTGGAACTGAAGTGACAGGTGTAGTGTGGACTTGTGAAACAAAATATCCCATGGTGGGAGTGATATGGGGGTCCCACATAGTCGAAGCAGGGATCCTGGCACTTACCCTATCCCTCAACGACTGGTAGCGTGGGGGAAGTGGAGAAGTAGCTGGGATGGGAGTGTCGATATTCGACAACACAGGTGTCTCGCTCACTCTAGGAGATGTCTCATCCATGTGAGAGGTAGACATTGGAGACGAAACACCAGGGGGGGTAACAGGAATATCGTCCTCGTCAGGCTCCCAGATGGGGTTCCAATCGACTTCGTAATCTTCGTCGCCCGGGGCACGAGAGTTGATCGGTTGGATACTCGGGATAACAGGAAGAGTATCACTCACAACCGGTACCTCAGGAGCAGCGGAAGATGGAGACCCTTGATCACTTGGAACAGGAGTCGATGGCTCAGCCAGGATGATGAACTTCAAACAGGACCTAAGGGAATCTAACGATAAAGGACCCTACTCAAACTAACGCACACAAGATCTAACCAGGTAATGTTAATCATGGCCAAATAAATTTTAAGACGCATAGACACAACTTGACCTTTTCATGTTTTAAGAGTCGAGAAAAGGACAAAAAGGTGACTCTAGTCGCCTTCGAATGTTTTGTGAGCCCGAAGTGACAAACTGCTCAAGTGAGCCTTTTCTTTTAAGGAGTCTGAAAAGGATCAAAAGTGACTACTCTGGAGAGACTAGGCAAAGGGTTTACCAAACAAATCCGTAAAACTACATATACACCTTGGCAGTCATATGAAAACCAAGGACTTCACGTACAGCAGTCAATCTTCCCGAATGATGTGTTCGGTGCGTTACGGCTTGCAAGGCGGCAGACACAGCTTCCTGTGGATAAAGGATGATAACCTAGTGGGGTCTCCCCTATATACGCGACGGTACATGGGAGCTCAAGTCCGTGCTAGACCACTATCGAGTCACAAAAGGAGGAATAACCCAACCGTAGTGTGAAACAACAGTGACTAGGTTTAACGACGCCAGAGCACGTCTCTAGCCTAGACCTCTAATCAGTGAGCGTTATGTTCCAATGCATTTTTAAGTTCATTCAGTTCATTTTATGGTTGATCTTTAGTTAAGTTTCAATTTCCAGGTCCTACCGTATGTAATCTCTCACAATTTCCTAAATGCAAACTATATGCCAAAGAATATCATTTCGTTCGATGAATACTAACTACGAGAGAGTTGAGAATTTTTCAAACAAAATGACCACAAACAATCAAGAATCACTCTAATGCAGCTAATGACAAATAAACGAAACTTTCCTTTGTTTTAAATCGCTTAATCAATGAAAAGCTTCTAATTTCAATTAACTAATGCAACGCAAAAGAGATTATTCGTTTCCTTTTCAATGGCAAAGTGCACTAAACAAATTTTGAGAGATAGTAACACCGAGCAAAAAGATCAATTTCACTCAATGAGCACACAATCGAATCCCCAAAACACCAAGATAGTCCTTCAAACCAAGAAGAAAACACAAAGACTTCTACGAGCTATGTAATCTAATCCCAAACGAAGTCGAGCGAAATCCAAGCGGAAAAGGAGCAAATCACTTGAATACCAACAAAAGGCTTTGACAACTACTGAGAAAGTGCAAAAGTAATCACAAAGTCGACTGGACGATCAAAGAACCCAAGACTCCTACGGAAGGCTCGACGCACAAAGCCACTAGATGCCCTAGGGCTAAAATGTGAAATCGACAGAAAAAGGCAAACACCCGAAGGATGAAGGTCTAAAACCAGTCAAACAAGGATCAAACACACTCCAGTAATTGAAAAAGACGCAGCAAAATACAAATCCAAGCTCAGAGGGCTTGAAGACAAGCGAACTAGAAAAGTTGACAGGCCTGGCACGATTGTCAAGCTGCAACTCGCGCTTTTATGGGATTGGCGCGGGTTGTCTTTGAGCAACTTGCGCCAATTGGCGTGACTGTAAGGCTAAAAAGCGCGCTAATCGAGTTTGCTAAGTCAAAAACAAAAGCAAGCAACCCAGGGCTTGAAAACAGTATCTAGGCAAACCAGGGAGCAAGAAACAGCAAGAAATCCAACCCAGAAAGCTATCTAAGCAATCAAACGAGAAACCAAAGAGACAAGACTTCCCCAGCGGAGTCGCCAAATTGTTGTGGAGGTAAATCCTCTCTGTGGACAGAGACGATCCCTACTAGCCCAGACCGGGTCTAGCAACAATCACACAATGCTATCACGCAAGTTCCTAATTGCAAATAAAAAGTGGATGGTGAGAACCTACTTGGATTCCAATGCTAGTGTTCGTCGAAGAGATGTCGCCCTCGTTCCTTTGCCTTGGCCGGTCACGATCCCCATGATCTTCGTGATTGGACACCTACACATGCAAAGAACAACACGAAAACAAGCATAAAATCTAGTAGATGCAATTATATATCAGTCAGAAAAGATATAACTCAACATCAAACATAAGACAATGAGAGTGGAACCATAATGATAGTCATCTATTATTAATAAATAACAAAGAAGAATACAACCATTGTTCTGACGTCAAATCCTCCTTTGGCTGGGTAGTCAGCTACACAAGTCTTGCAAAGCTTGTTGGGATGAGGAACAAGCCTCTCTCTCTTTGGGTGACAAGAATCTCCTTACTTAGATTTGGCCTTATGGGTGCAAAGAAGGCTCTTGCAGCTTCAAACTCTCTATCACTATGCTGGAACTAGAACCACTGTAACTAGCTTGCTCAAGGCATAGAGGCAAGCTTTTATAGATAGAGAAGAAAGAGATAGGATCAACCACATTAATCATGGGATTGGCTTTATCACTTGGAAACTTCCATGAAAGGTGTCAAACCACTTTCCTTTCTATGGAGATTCGAAGCCAAACCATCCTAACTCAACATAGATTCAGTTGGTAAATGGGTTGAAGAGAACCTTCAGAATCTTGTTGGTTAAAAAATTTACTCAATTCGGTTGGCGCGAGTGCGACTCTGGGACAGAGCGCTAATGGTGCGCCCTTTTTAGAGGATTTCCCTCATTGGCGTGGGAAGTGAACTGTGGGCCCACGCTAATGCAAAAAGTGTTGTTTTCATGGGTATTTTGCAGGAGATGTCTTCAGGGCATATGAAGCTCATACTTAGAGGAATATGATGCAAGTGGTTTCAGGTCATGTCACTTCTCACAGGTCCCGGAATGAGTCCTCTAGTGTGCGGGTGAGGGGTAATAGAGACGGTGACAAATTGTTGTGTAACACTTCTTTTTCTTACTCCACACATTGATAGGCTACTTCTTCTGGTCTTCTACTAAGCCTACTCTATGTCAGCTAACCATTTTTCCTGTTTTGCTTTGAAAAATTGATCAGCTTGCAATCTCTAGACATGTGACTGAAGTTGTCACAATTGTAGCACCTCACATGACCAAAATATGATGAAATGGGGTAAAATATCATGTAAATATGTCATATATTTTCTTTAAATAGGTCATGCTTCTACTCCTTGCATGAGATGTGTAATCAACGACCTTGTGGAAAAATAGGTTACATAAGAAACCAAATTCATTAAAAGAACTAGTATACCTTATGGTTATTGATCTTGTTGGATGCTTAGATTATTGCATACTCTACTAGTAAGATCTATACACTTTTCTTCTACAAGTGGATGAAACATTTCTATAATTATGACATATGTAACATTCTACATCATCCATTGAAGGAGCAGAGTGATTGCTAATTCTCCTTGAAATATAACAGATCTTCCATAATATTTTGTTGGAGCAAATGATTTTCTAGTCATGGGTGCTCCTAAAGGTTCTCTTCACGACTGCTATTGCAATTATTGCTTGCTACATTTCTTGTTTCCCATTCTGGTTACTTTTTCTACTACAAGCTTCTTAGGATTTGCGTCGTTGTTTTCATGTGCCTGTGAGTTAGACTCTCCCTTACGAAAACTAATGCGAGATCTCTTTATGGGAGATATTTGGCTCTTGAGCATATTGTCCAAAGCCTTGGTGCTCTTTAGCTACTTCATATGAATTTCTTTCTATTCTAGTTGCTTCCTAATATAGAGCATTTCAGCCTCAAGCTATTCAATTCAAACTTCTATCTCTTTCAGTGGGCTTCCCTTAAAACCTCAACTCTTTCAACTTCTTCCAGTTGCATCTTCAAACTAATGATCTATCCTTTGAACTCAACCTCCTTGTTATCACATATTTGCAATTTTTTTTCTTGAAATATACATGTAGTTGTCAGCCTACTTCAACAATTAATTTATCAATAACCACCATGGTTGAATCAAGTTCATATTTTAGAAGCATAACATCATCATCCTAGCTGATCATATATGAATGGTTATCGTCACAAATATCTATTGCATAAATAAAAAATAATACATCATGATTTATAACTTTAGATATGTTCTGTTACTTCTCATGTGGACCTTCATTTTATAATTTTTCCTTATGATCTGTTGAACTCACACTAGGGGGTTGGGCTTCATTAGGTAGAGACTCTTTTTTTTCTGAGATCCATTCTCCTTTTTATTTTGCTTACTCTTTTTCTTGATCTATCCATTGTTTCATCCATATAACACCTGTAATATGTCCCAAATGTCTTTAGTAGATGTCAAATCTACTATCTTCTTCAGATCTACATTGTGAATATTTTCCTATATAACAAATTTTGCTTGTGCATTCTACTACATCACTTTAGCTAGGATAGGATGTTGACCACAACCTTCACACACTAACTTCCAAATGTCAGATCCATAAACTAATAACATAGATTTAACTTTTTTAGCCCATACCTAGTACTTTGTAGCAGTGAGCATAAACACACCTTAATGATCCATTTTGATTTTTCTTTTGAAAATTTTCCACAAATCTACTTTCCAGTGGTTAAAATGCACCTAAAAGCACCCATTTTGATACCAATTTTTGGAATATCTGATAAATTGATGGGAGCTTGACAATACTAAGATGGGGCGTGAATCAATATTATGCATGATGGATCACTTTAAACACTTTTTTCCTTTTCTTTTACAATTAATTAAATATACATTAATTAGTAGTTCAACATACAACATGGATAGATAACATGATCTATAAATCGTATGAGAATCAATCATCATAAGTACACATCAACCATAAAATAAGAATATCAAACATCAATAGACACATGATAGCACAAGATATAAGGTGGAAACCCTTGTAAGGGAAAAACCACCATCTGTTTGTCTTTGTCTGTTTCTTCTTTATTATGATAAATCTTCTTTACAACATCATATCACTAGCGACCACCAGCGTGCAAGCCTTGACTTGTGGTCCATGCTGGAAACCACTTCCTCTAGGCCACTACTTAACGGGAGCCACCACTTCTTGAACTTTACAGGGCACTACATACTAGAATCCATCACTCGCTCAACCATGTAGACCACTATTTGCTACAAGCCATTGCTACAGGACACTACCCATTGGATGCCCCAACACCCAATAATTTTTCAGCCACCACTACAATGAAGCCACCACTCCCAAAGTTCTCAGGCCACAAATTGAAGGAAGACACCACTCCTTGAATCAACAAGCCACTTTTGGCCAGTAAGCCATAACTCAACCATTGAAGGCTCAAACCTTTAAGCTCTCGTGGACCACATTTCATTCATTTTCAAACCAAGGCCCACTAACATCAACAAAAACACTTGTAGGCCATGTTTCATCCAATTTTCATACTGGATCCGCTAGGACTTTATGTTCAACAACTCAATACAATCACTCCACTTTGCAATATAACCCTCATAATAATCATCCCTCACTCATACATTAACACATTCGAAAACATACATACAAAACCCCACTCTTCATGCACACCGAACAACAATTGCATTGCTCATCAAGAACTCACAACCATATACGTCAACACACCAATATAAAGTCTCTCTCTACTCACATAAACTATTCTACAAACCCTATCAGCTCAACTCAACCATATATCAACATTACTCTGACTCATACAACATTACATAAGATATGATAAATATGAGACATTATAGGCTTTGACATTAATACACAAAATCACCATGAAGACGTTCACATTGATCTCTAATGCTCTTTCACTCTAAGTGCACAAGTATATCTTTTATCTTAGATTGCTTTATGTCCATGTGCATTTTCCATTGATTTTTTCATTCAGAACTCTGTTGAAAACATCAATGCACTAGTGATTCCAAATATATCTCATCTAACTGCCAACACACTAGAATAAATCTTTGTATTGTCTCTAGCATCATACCTCTACCACACAAACACTGTCAGCATCAACAATCTTCTCAATGCATAAGACTTCAAATCTAACCATTGAACCTCCCCCATTGCACCCTCTTCATTGATCTCTACTACAACAATAGATAGGGGTCTCGTTAACACATTTTAACAAACTGAACCATTGATCCATCATTAATTTTTCTTCACACTCATCCAAAATTTACATCTAGACTCATGCACACAAGTTTTACTAGAAATCACACTCTTCAACACCAAAGATACACTCTCTAACCTTGGGTTAGTTCATCACATGGTTTATTTAAACTTGTTTAACCAATATACTCAAAATGGACCAAAACCAAACCACTACACCTTCATTCATTGTGTTCATAATGATTACACTCTTTGGTCACTAAATCAAGTGCACCACGAGGACCAAAATCACCATTAGAAAATAATCACTACGGTCATAATTTTTTGATAATGACTAGATCAGGTGCTTGACTATATCAACCAAACACTCAAGTTTTAATGTCTTTACACCTCATCAAGACAACAAACTATGACCAAAACAAGGTCAAAATTACAATTCAACTCAAATATCTCAAATTTTACCATCAATTTGGGAAAATCGTTGGTTTATGCCCATGGTTTTCTCTTTTTCACATACAAAAAAGTGGTATGGGCATAAGCTTAATAGTCTTCAAGAAGTGTCACATTTAGGATGTGTCAAGGCTATGACACTAAGGTAGTTCCACCTTGTGATGATTAACTAGTAGTAGGAGTCTTGTAAAATTGGTAAACACAAAGTCCTTTGACCCAAATCTTTAAGGAATACTTCAAGTTACTTCAAACCAATTTTGAACACCTATACATCTCAACCAAACCTCTGCAACATGTTAGTACATCAACTTGAACATCAAGATCATGCACAAGCCATCTAATTATTAACATCAATGCCAACACAACTGGTTCCATGGTTGACATCAATTCCAACACCATATTGCCCTTGAGATAAATAGATAACCACACTAAGAATGACTAAAACTCCCTTTATTTGACCAATACACATTATTCTTAGAGTTTGACTCTGAATTTGAATTTTAGATATCTCCATCCTCATATCTTTCCAAGTCATGCTGATAGGTGTTTATCCATATGGTGGAAAATTTTCATCTCTAGGTAGTCCTCATCCTCTTATTGAAGTGTTGTAACCTGTATAACCATAAATATTGTTGCAAAAGCCAACATTAGCTGCAGAATGTTTATGATTTTGTTACTATAAGAATGTTTTTGTTATAATTCATTAAAAAACATAGATTCTAAGTATTGATGATAATTACCTTTTTTAAGAGTTGATCTTGAACATGAGCATGCTAATATTGCTTAAAACAAGGTGAAATGAGATGGTAAAAGGATAATAAAAAAGAAACAATTTCAAACTTCAACATTCCCCCACACCAAAGGTTTTGCATGTCCTCATGCACCAAAAATTCAAAACTAGTTCTTCTTTTCTCCTTTAGTGTATGATTTCTGAAGCCTGTGCAAGCACATCTAGACTAGTGCTTTCCTTCTTCTTCTTACTACTGAAAGTGGTCCTTGGTTTCTTCATCAGAATTCTTCTTTGTAATCCTCTGATTTTGTTTTTAAGAAACTTGTTTTGAACCTTAAGTTTCTTATTCTTCTTATACCAATGATAGAGGTGTAGAAGTATATTATCATTTTGGGTTCTAAGTATCTCATTCTGAACTTTTGATGCTTCCCTTTCCTATATTAAGTGTTTGTTAAGAACCTCCAACTCATATATGTCTTGTTTTATACTTTCTTCAATTATGTGTTCCTTCTTTGATGATTTTTTTGTTCAAGTTTCACCCATTTCATATTGAGAAAATTTTGCCTTCTGTTGTGCCCTTTGTTCTAGGGATTCTACATAATCATAAATATCTTGCTAGATTGGGTCAATTTCTAGAGTTTGTCATGTTGGACTGACTGTGTGAGGTGGTGTTTTATACCCTTCTTCTTCGAGATCAATCATTTCTAGTGATTGTGTACTTGAAAGTTTTGAAAATTCTTCTCCTCAATTTCACTTATGAGCTTCCAGTGTCTTGTCTTTTTGTTTTACTAACCTCTGTTTCCTTCTTTTCTTTAGATAATTTCAGGCTTGAGCTGGATTTCTTTCTTCTAAGACCCTGTTTGTCATTTTTTTTTACACTTCTCAAAGTACTGGGACAGTGGGGTATCATCTTCAAATGGGTCCTTTGGTGTTTCAGTCACATTCTGTTCTTGAATTTCTTCTTCAATTTTCTCTTTTTCAGGGTTAGGGTTTGACTTTCGTCGACTTCTTTTAACCCTACCACTTGTTTCTTCCTCTTGGACTTCTACAAAATGGTTTCTAACTAAGAAATATTGCCAACTATCTCCTCTAGCTTCTAAATGTGCTTCCATAAGGATTTTGATGAGTCTGTGATGATAAAGAGAGTTATCAATGGACCTAGACTCTCTCTGTATGCTAAATTCCATTTTATTAAGACTTTGAAGCAAAAAGTAAGGAAAATTAATCTCATTCCCATCAACAAAATGCATCATGAGCCTGGCATGGTAGAAAAACATAGTCCCAAATCTACCTTCACAAGTTACAAATTTTTGAATAACTAGCAACAAATTTCTCCATTTTCCCTTTAGTGCTGTAACTGGAATACCCTTTTTGAAGATGGATAAATCCATACCTGGTTCTCTAAGGAAATGGACCTAGTCATTCTCTTTAATTCTCCTATTCTTGAACCAGCTTTCCCCATTTCTAGGTAGTCTTGTTGCTTTTGCTACAATAGATTCTGTGAGGATGAGCTTAATATCTCCTATCTCTGCTTCAACTCCATCAAAGGCTCGAGAAAAGGATTTGGTAACTTTTGTCTCATACCCATCAAATTTCTCAAAAAACTAAAGCCATCCTACTTGTTGCAATTGGTCTTTAACCCTTGGATATGCCTGAAGAAATTTTACTCCATTTGGTTTAGAGTGAACAAGCGTTCCCATGGTGAGAAGAAGTCTTGGCCTTGATTGTTTCCTTTCGATAGGGATAATGGAGGCTTTGAGAAAAGGGAATGAGCAAAATGAAAATTGGAAGTGAGCAGAATGAATACAAAACAAAGTTAAATGATGGCAAGGTAAGGCGTTGATGGAAGAAGTTGTGTTGTGTTTGGATTGTACCTTCCATAATTTCCCAAATCCAATTTCAAAGGATCGGTGTCATGTGTTTGATTCCAATCAGACTTGATGTGATTGGCATTATAATAATTAGTTGATAGGGTATAACAGTCATGAATGTGATAACAATTTCATAAGGTCCTTAAATTTTTAATACAACCATCCATAAATTAAAACCTAAGCTTCCTATATGAAATATAATTTTGACATTCTTACATACCTTTGTTTTTGTGATTCCCTTGGTATTCTTTTGTTGTAGAATTCGAATTTGTTTGCAGAATTGGAGATCGACTGCAGAATAATAGGAATTATATTTTTTGCTTATCATTTCTTGGTTTTTCTTTGTCTGATTAGGAGAATAATTCTTTATTGCTGCTGCTACTTCTTGTGGCCAGTAAAAATTCCGATCCTCATAAATATTTCTTGCCACCTCAAAATTACTAGAAAAAAAAAGAAGGATAGAAAGAAATAGGGACAAGAAAGAGGGCGTTTTGAAAATATAAACTGCCAAGAGGTCTTGGTTTTAAGTTAATATTTTATGTATAACATGCCAACATAGTTGGTTTTCATGTTTATACTTTTTTATTTTTTTATTATAAATATATTTTTTATTTCTAAAAAACTTACAATGAAGTTGGAGAGTGAGGAGAAGAATCACCTTCCTTAACAACCTTGAATTCAGAATTCTCTTTCAAATATTTGAAAAATTATTCCTTTCACTACAGCAAAAAAGGTCATTGGTGAGGGTCATGCCTGTCATGGACCTTTAAGGTCTGTCACCAATGTCATTGTTATAGATATTTTTGTGCCTTGCATCACTGAGCATGAAATGTCAATAATCAAGGGATCCAAAGTCCCTAAACATGTTGTTCCTACCCCTAGAGGAACAAGGCCAGCAAACCACAGCAATTCACTGAAGTTCTCCACCTGAAAACACTCAAAAACAGGCCAATTCTGGATCATGTCAACTGCTCCACTGAGCATCTGCGCTGAATGTCAACTGCTCCACTGTCTACCTGCGTTGAATGTCAACTGCAACAAAGGCTACCTGCGCTGAGCGTAACTGGACAAGTGGCAGGCTCATTTCTCAAGGTGTCAATGCCCAGGAAGCTTCCAAAATGACACTTGGATCAAGGAATTCGACTGGTGATGAGTAAGAGGTTCCAAATCTCCAAGTGGAAGCAAGAACCTCCAAGTGGACTCAAGAACTGAGAGAGGGAGAGGACACTAGTCACTTCTCAAGCTGACTCATCCTCTTCCCAAAACTCCTATATATAGATCTCTCCTCAATGAGATCAGGGGGCTGGAATGTTGTGATTGCAAAGAATTGTTGTTGGTTTGTGGTTGGATCATTGGGTGTTTATGCTTTGAAAGGGGCTGAAGAAGGAATTCCATTCTGCTGGGAAGGAGATGCTGGGTTGGAGCCCTATGGGTTGTATCTCTTCCTGAACCTTGTTTATCAATCAATAAAGCTTCTTGGTTCTTTCCTATATGCTGGTGTATTTTGTATGATTTGCATTAGTATATTTGATTTACTTCTAATCCTGAATCATTTATGAATATGTATATTTACCTTTGTGTTGTGTCCTTCTCTTGTCGCAAGTAGTTGTTCTCTTGTCACAAGTAGTTGTTCTCTGGTGATCTCGTGGGAATCAAGTAGTTGTTCTCTTGAGCAAGCGAGGAGGCAAGTAGCTGTGGACACCCAAAGAGGAGAGGATCTAGATCGAGGGACAACCAGAAGATAACGGTAAGTCTACCAATCTCCTACATTTCACATTTCATAAAGGAAGAAACCAAAGTAGCTGTATTCGTTTGTTGCTAAGGTACTGTCACACCTTAGGTGGATAGGATCGTACTGCATAGGCATTTTTCCCCACAAAAAATTGGCGACTCCGCTGGGGACATTTGTTTTAGTCATTTTGTTTGTGTTTACATCATTGTTTACTTCATAGACTCAACGACAACAATCGAACTGCTTTGCAAAGTAGAATGTTGCTGCTTTGATCCTTCACTGGGTTTTTGTCTATGATCTCAACAATGGACTCACAAATGACTTGATGATCCTTTGTGATAGTCTTTAGTACCCTCTCAAAGCATCCCTCTGTTTATACCTTGCTTGTGTTTTTGATTTGGCCTGAAACAGTTGATTTTTGAGCATTTTATGACCCGGAAACCAAGAGAAACGAGAGTTTCTCCTTTCAGCGCAGACACTGTGAAGGCAGTCTGCATTTCAATGCAGGTCCCGTGAAGGCTACCTGCGCTGAATGTCAAACTGACAGTGTTAGACTTGCGCTGAACCAGTGTGGCCTTGTGCAGCTGGGGTTCCTTGCTGTCTTTTGCCCTGTTTTGATCTCTGTTTTTTGTAGCCTTTAACCAGCATAGGTACCAGTCTGATAACCCCTTTTCTTTGCTTGAATTCCGCCTCATTTTTGTACAAAAAGACTGTAAGTGTTTTTATGTGTTTGTGGCGTCATTTACAGTTTTCCTTTGCATGAGTGAAATAGCATCCTGTAGCCTTGATTCAGATCTGATTGATTGATTGATTGTGATCTTAGGAGAGAGTTCATTGGCTGTTTGCAGTTTGATTATCATTTTCTTTTGCTTATTGGTTTGAATTTGTCACTTTTAAGTGTCGAAACGAGTATTCCTTTCGAAAAATCGCAAAGTGATTGTAATCTCTTCTACCCTTGCTGATTTTGGAAAAAGTAAACTTGTTTATTTTCAGTCATTTAAAAGCAAATTCAAAATTGTACAAAAAGCTTTCTTTGTAGGCATTTATACTAAGAAAGTGGAAAACAAACACCTGCATTGTGCATTTGAATTTTGATAAGTTTGCATGTGTGATTTAGGAAGAGTGCATTAGAGTGTGCTGATTGCTCTTTGAGAAAAGATAGTCGCTCTCTTTTCCCTTAGTAGCTAGGATTTTCAAAGTTGAAAGATTATAAAGCTTGCTTATCATCTTAGACTGCATTTAGGAATTGTACCATACATCTCGTGGTGATCCTGAAAGACAAACTTTAAAAAGATCAACTTAAAATAAACTGAATGAACCTAACAACGCTTTGCAATATAACGCACAACATAGAGGTCTAGGTAGAGACGTGTTCCGACGTCGTTAAACCTAGTGACTGTCGATCTCGGGGAAGGTGGGTGATTCCTCCTGAGGGACGATAGCACTAATACGGACTTGTTCTCCCACGTACCGTCGCGTATATATTGGGAGACCCCTATAGGCATATATCCTTTATCCTTAGGAAGCCGTGTCGGCCGCCCTACTGATCGCAATGCAGTGAACACAGCATTCACGAAGATCGACCACCCGTACCGTAAAAAGTATTCTGTGGTTTTGCGAAAAGTTTGGCACACCCTCTGCCTAGATCTCCAGAGCAGTTTCTTTTGGCCTTTTTCAGACTCTATAACAGAAAAAGTCCATCCGAGCATTTGTCACTTCGGGCTCGTTAAAACATCGAAGGAGACTAGAGTCATCTTTAGCTTTTTCTCGACTCTTTAAAACTGAAAAAGCAAGTTGTGTCTAAAAGCGTCGTTAACAATTTATTTTAAACGGAACAATCACCCTTATTCCCGCGTTGATCTTTAGGTTGAAAAGATGGAGCACACCAACCAAGGAGTTCCCCTTGGTGGAAATCCTAGTCCCTTCTCCTCTTGGGGAGATGTTGGTGCGCCCCACATGGCCACATTGTCGCTTCCAGGACTGACAATTTGCCTACTTGTATGGCTCTTTTCAACCAATGTCGTTCAAAATGCCACCATTCCTGAACAGTCGAGTCAACAGTTAGATCAGACAAGAGTTGCCCACCAGCCTTCTACTTCATCTTCCTCTCCTCCTTCCTCTTCGCTTGACGGAACTGGTCGGTCAAAGAACCGAGTTCCTAAGGAGAAGAAGGAGAAGAAGAAGAAAGAAAAGAAGCAGAAGGAGCCTAAGGCGACTGGGGGCAAACAAGCGTCATCTAACAAAAATCCACACACAGCACCCGTAAGGCCTAAATCGCCATGCGTCATATGTAGGGGAGACCACTTCCATAGAGATTGTCCATGTATCCCTCGGATACTAAGACTCTGGTCCCCCTGTTTGCACAATTCGGTAGCATCGACCTCTGATAGCCATGTCGATTGTTCACCGTCAACTAGTGGGAGTGAAGCTCCAGGACAGAGCGGGAAAGCTAAATTTCCCTGCAGGCTGTGTGAAGGCGATCACGCCATCCACCGTTGTCCCTTCTTAGACGAGGCGAAAAGATTTCTGGAAGATCGCCCGATATTACGAGCGAATCTTCCTCCTGGATATCAAAAACTCTTGCCAAGTCCCTCGCTAGTTGAGAATCCGGTTGACCCGCCCAGGTGGTCAGCCGGAACACCTGTCATTGAAGATGAACCGTCTGAATCCATACCTGACGAAAGTCTAAAGGTTTGAAATGGCAGTTGACCCGGTTTTGCCTTCAGAGGCCCTATCTTCGAATGACACCATCACAAAGGAGGATAAAGACGACACCATCCAAGTTCTCTTCATCAGCACTGACTCTGATGATCAATGGGGAAATGCCACCATTCCTTTATCGCAGGAAGGAAGTTCATCAGAGCGCTATCCGGCCGTTTACTCGATCCCACCACCAAGCAACCTGGTTGTGTCCTTTGACTGGAACCAACTAGGCAGAACCCGCTTGCCAGCTAGCATACCATTCAGAATTATTGTCCAAATATACAGAATGGTAATTGCTGGTATAGTTATTGATGAAGGGGAATCTGTGAGTATCCTTTCCTCTATTGCTTGGAAAGTGCTTGGTTCGCCTGCGCTTTTGCCTGAAATGAGAAATCTATCAGGCTTTGATAAGGGAACCAGTCGCCCTTTAGGGATCCTCCCCAATGTGCCAATAACATTGAAAGGGAAGACCGTTCAAATGAACGTGATGGTCGTTCAAGGACCCTTGGATTATAACCTACTCCTTGGACGAGACTATATATATTGCATGGGAGCCATAGTCTCCTCACTCTTTAGAGTAATGTGTTTTCCGCATGAAGGAAGAATGGTCAAGCTCGTGGACCAACTTTCGTTTCCCGGATCACACATCACAAATAGTCATGTACCATCCCTAAATGGTCTATTCACGCAAGAAGTGTCTCAACCCACGGTCCGTCCTCCTGATGAGCGCGAGTAATCCGGGAGGATATTACTGGAACCCAGGGGGCATGCGTCCTGGTCTGCTTCGGCAGAGAACTTTGGGTATAAGATAGGTTTCCGCGGGAGAATATGACTAGTCCGTACCCCGTCCGTAGAGGAAAGAGGGTTGTTCTGGAATAAGATTCTTTTGTCAAAGTTATGTGAGGCGGATGGGAACCGTCGCTCACCTTTGTCTATTTCGGTAGACATTGCCGAGGAAGTGTTTTGTTTAACGAGACAATCTTTAGGTAACCTGAAAAAGGTAAGCCGAGGAAGTGTTTTGATTAACGAGACAATCTTTGGGTAACCTGAAAGAGGTAAGCCTCTCTCGGTAAAATGAAAGTTTTGGCAGAAAAGAAGTAGAGGTAACCTTGAAACTCTGTTTTATACCTAGGGGCATGCAAACCTTTTGGAGTGCAAGCAAAGAGCGGTTATTTATCTGTTTTTTGGGTTAGCCGTTTCCGAACTTGCATAAAGAAAGGATGTGGAGTAAAGCGTAGTGAGATGAAACTCCATAAAAAATAGCAATCTCACATGAGACAATCTTATCATATGACTGGTATATCGAGCAGTTTTACCGTGGAATTTATGCTCGTTAAAAAAATAGAAAAGCGAGATCCGAGCAGTTTTAGCACATAGTTCATGCTCGTTAAAAAATAAACATAAGATTGAGCATTTTTAGCGATGCATTCAAGCTCGTTGAAAAATAAACCCATCCCGGTAAATAACCATTGAAGTATGTAACCTGATCAACCATAAAAGCCTTGGTCGTGTTTGTGCACCATCACCTCCACTGTTCATTTGGCCGATCGTTTACCTCCATATGATTGTTTACCCATTTTGAGGAACAGCTGCGAAGAGTGATTTCACCTAGCCATCCTTGTGACACTGCCGTGATTGGAAAATTCCAACCTGTACCTGGAATCTGCTGCTAACCCTGTTCATCACTCATTCCTCAAAAGACGAGTCTTCTTTAAGCTCTTTTCTATTGACTCGTAAAATATGAAAAGATTGCCGAGTTTTGGCCTTCCAGCTCGTTAAACAACCGGAAGAGCTATCCCTCCTCTAGATTTTAATCTTTTTGGACCTGAGGGATTATTGCACAAAAAGATCGAGTGCTTGTTTTGTTCGGCTCGTTAAAAGTACCGAAAACTCATCCCTTCTGTATTGTTTTATACTTTTTCGGACTTAAGGGATTAGATGACGAAAAAGGAATTTTGGAGTTAACTTTATGTACCTTTTCAGACTCTCTAAAAATGAAAAGGACCGAGTTTTCTTTGTCGTTAGACTCGTTAAAATCACTAAATAGCGACAAACTTGTCTTTAGACGAGAACGAGTTTCACTATCGCTAGGCTCGTTAAAACATAGCGATGGGCTTGCCCGAAGGGCAAGTTATAGAACAAGCATATGTTATCCTCCTCAAGCTTGACAAAAATAAAGAGGTACTGGTCAGAAATGACTGGGGAAAAATTGGGAAAAAATCAAGAAAACTTTGATGGTAGCAAGTCGCTCTTGAACATGACACTTTTCCTCCATACCACAATCGGGTTGGGTTGTTTCATTCACCGGTCACATCACCATGGTCTCGCCATACCATCCATTCTTGGGGTAATGCTACCAATCCATCGCATCAGTGTCGCCATATGTTCAAGAGAAGTCGTTCAGAAAGAGTCAACCGGGTCCCATCCACTGCCATACATTATCCTTCATCCATTCATGATCGCCACCCTGAATCATATGTCACAGATCGTTTTCACCTCCATTAAAATCATTAGCTCCATTCCGTGTCACTGATGTGGGATTCATTAAGGCCCTCCTTTGACGAATCGCTTCTTGTCGACATCAGCTCATTATCCAAGAAGTTGATCTAGGAACAACCCCTTCAGTACTTTGAAGCTTGCATGTCTCAATGGCAAGTTTCTCACTTCCGGCGATAGGTATACATCAATTACCTTCGACCAGAAGATTTTGCGTGGTGTTCGACGCCAAGTCCTTTATTCACACCACGTGAATTGTACTGCAGTACCTTGAGGGTCATTATCATTATCGGTGATTCCTCTCGCACTTGTTAACGGTTTACATCATTGACCGGTAATCAAGCGATGTCTTTCCATGTTCGACTTCAGCGCAATTCTCACATGGATCGACTTGTACTTAGAGTGAAGATCGAACGAGTTTGAAGACCTCGGATCTAGTTTCATCCATCCGGGCTGCGATATATATTCAGAAAAAATAAAGACATTTGACATGTACATCATTGCAGCAGATGATCATCCTACTCAAAGGATTATAGTTTCGCCAGAATTATCAGTCTACCATCAGACGATCATCTATTCTATGTACCAAAATGTATTTATAAAGCTGAGCATGGGAATGCCCGCCTCAGCTAGATCATGAAAGCAGTATGAATCATAATGTATTGTATTGTATCTTATTACAGGTCTCCTCCCAGCAAATGGATGAACTTCGGACTCCCCTGGATAAAGCATTTCACCCGATAAATGGCCTCATACTTTAGGGGGCAACTGTTATAGACATTTTTGTGCCTTGCATCACTGAGCATGAAATGTCAATAATCAAGGGATCCAAAGTCCCTAAACATGTTGTTCCTACCCCTAGAGGAACAAGGCCAGCAAACCACAGCAATTCACTGAAGTTCTCCACCTGAAAACACTCAAAAACAGGCCAATTCTGGATCATGTCAACTGCTCCACTGAGCATCTGCGCTGAATCTCAACTGCTCCATTGTCTACCTGCGTTGAATGTCAACTGCAACAAAGGCTACCTACGCTGAGCGTAACTGGACAAGTGGCAGGCTCATTTCTCAAGGTGTCAATGCCCAGGAAGCTTCCAAAATGACACTTGGATCAGGGAATTCGACTGGTGATGAGTAAGAGGTTCCAAATCTCCAAGTGGAATCAAGAACCTCCAAGTGGACTCAAGAACTGAGAGAGGGAGAGGACACTAGTCACTTCTCAAGCTGACTCATCCTCTTCCCAAAACTCCTATATATAGATCTCTCTTCAATGAGATCAGGGGGCTGGAATGTTGTGATTGCAAAGAATTGCTGTTGGTTTGTGGTTGGATCATTGGGTGTTTATGCTTTGAAAGGGGCTGAAGAAGGAATTCCATTCTGCTGGGAAGGAGATGCTAGGTTGGAGCCCTATGGGTTGTATCTCTTCCTGAACCTTGTTTATCAATCAATAAAGCTTCTTGGTTCTTTCCTATATGCTGGTGTATTTTGTATGATTTGCATTAGTATATTTGATTTACTTCTAATCCTGAATCATTTATGAATATGTATATTTACCTTTGTGTTGTGTCCTTCTCTTGTCGCAAGTAGCTGTTCTCTTGTCACAGGTAGCTGTTCTCTTGTGATCTCGTGGGAATCAAGTAGCTGTTCTCTTGAGCAAGCGAGGAGGCAAGTAGCTGTGGACACCCAAAGAGGAGAGGATCTAGATCGAGGGACAACCGGAAGATAACGGTAAGTCTACCAATCTCCTCTCTTTCACATTTCATAAAGGAAGAAACCGAAGTAGCTGTATTCGTTTGTTGCTAAGGTACTGTCACACCTTAGGTGGATAGGATCGTCCTGCATAGGCATTTTTCCCCACAACAGTCACATATGGTGATGGTCCTTAAAAAAATGTTGTTGTAAGTGTATATAATGATGGTCCTTTAATGTTTGTCACCAATCCCATTTTCAATGACACTTTTGGTGAGGGTCGTTAAAGGCCCATCACTAATTCTCTCTTCGGTGACGCTTCTAGTGATGATCATTTATTGACCCTCACGAATTCTCTTTTTGGTTACTTTTGGTGACGATAAAAAAATGTTCATCATCATTGATCATTCCAATGAGTTTTTGATGACGTTATGTGCTTGTTACTATATTTTTTGTCAAACGATAACAATTTAAGACCATTTTTGTGGAGTATTTTTCATTATGTGTCCAAGGCCATAGTGGTTAGAGTCAATCAATTTGTTAAGAAGTAATTAGTGTGTATCATTTCCCTCAAGTAATGAGAATATAATTTTCCTATGAGTCAACGCATGATTCATATCTATTAGGTTTATTATCTAGCAAATTCCCTTTAAGTAAAGTTCCACTAATGTGTGTAGGAACTATATTATTTAATTCATAATCAAACTCTGCCAATTCTATTAATGAGAGAGACCTATCACTCCTCAACAGTCTTGGCACACCTTAGCATGCTTTGGCACACACTAACATTCCTTGGCACCTCACATGTCTTGGAACATCTTTGTACTTAGAACATATTTCCATGACTAGGATGCCCAAGCACATGTTGGTATGCTCTAGTGCAACATAGCACTCTCCTGGCATGTGTTGTCATGTCATATAGTCCCTATCATGCCTTGGAACACCTTGGCATGCATTTACATACATTAGCAGTTGGCACACATTCGCACTTCACATGTACTGGAACCTATTATTAGTGTGCATAACATGCCCCTTTTGAAAAATATAAAGTCTCGACTTACTAACCATCTTATGTGTTCATTTCCTTTCATTTTAGCTTGCTTCTTCCTTTTTTTTCTCTGACACTCCTTGACACACATTGGCATACCTTAGCACCCTTCACATCCTAGCATGCATTAGAACCTGGCATGTCTTGGCATGTCGTGGCACTATTTGGCACATGTTAACACACCCTGGAACTCCCTAGCACACTATGGAACTTCTTGACATGCCTTGATATTCCCTAGCATGCCTTACCAGTGCTTAGCATACCTTGTCACTCCCTCCTTGGCATGACAACTAGCACTGATTGACAGTCCCTGACACACACTCATATTCATTCACTTCCATGCATTTTGACCTAGTGCTCCCTTATGTTATCCTATTACTCCCTAACACTCCTCATCATGCATATTTGGCACTCTCTAGCATATCTTAGCACCCTTCGACATGCCCTACCACCTCATAGCATGCATAACTATCCCTAACACACATTGGCACTTCGCACATGTTGGCACTTGGAAATTATTAGCATGTTTGGCATGTTTTGAGATGCCTTGGTATGATTTTGCATGGTTTAATATTAAATTTAATCGAGATAAATTATTGGAAAGTAGATGAGAAGCAGAAAAGGAATATTTGACACTTAGAATGCACTAAGACTTGGCACTTCGCACGTATTGGCACCTAGTGTTGGTATGCCTAGCATGCCCCTCTTGGAAAAGGTAAATTGATGACTTACTAACCCTATTATGTGTCACACCCTTGCACCCTTGCACCCTAGCACACATTGTCACACCCTTGCACATCTTGGCATGCCTTAGCACTTGGAACATCTTAGCATGTTTCACATGCCTTTGCACTATATGGCACATGTTAGCATGCCATAGAATTCCCGAGCATGCCTTAGCACTCATTCCCTCACAACTAGCTAGCCTTACATTTGGTCACAACTTGGGAACCCAATCAAGTCCTTGGCTACTGCAGTTCATGTGAAATTGGCCTGCTTTAACTGCAACAAATTGACCAATTGCACCTACTACAAGTAGAATCTGCCTTGTTCACCTAAGAACTTATTATAATTAATCTTAGGCCACTCATGTGCAATATCAAATTGTCCCACTTAACTAGTTATAAATACAAAGATCACATCTATCCATGGCCATAAAACAACTAAGAAACATAGCTTACACATGCAATATTTCACATGTATTTCCAGTTCGTATAAAAAATAGAGCATTAACTGAGAGTTTAAAGGAACCACAAGATGCACAAGACACACAAAATATAATCTTATACAAACTAAGCGCGCCAAAACTTATACAAAACAATGTACAATATGCAATTATATAGAATAGTTTAAAACATGAACATGGGGCCAAAGTATGCCACATCTCATAAATGCTAAAGGAAAAATAATGTTGTGCCCAACAAAAAGTATCCCTTTGTCTAAAAATGTTTTGTCAAGCCCCTTATTGCAACTGTAGGTTTGGCTCCTATAAATTCTATTTTGAACTTCTCCTAACACACTTCGTCCTTGGCACACTTGAATTTGCTAACACTCCCTCACACACACTATTATTTGTTCCTTTCCGTGCATTTTGACCTAGTTCTCCCTTATGATGCCCCAACACTCGCTAACACTACAAAAAATGCATTAACATTGTCCGACATGTGTTAGCATGCCTTTTCATTCCTTGGCATGCCCTGACCCTCCCTAGCTATCATGCCCTCACAACTACCCTTAATTAATTTGGAACTTGGGAACCCAGCCAAGTCCTCGCTTGACTACAAGAGCTTGAACAAGTTATGGTTACTACAACTAGCCTTTGTTTTTGAATTGTGTAGTTTGGGAGGTCCTCCACAAGCCTAGTGAGATTGGTTTGTGTGAGTTTTGTTACAAAAGGATTTGTGTGCAAAGAACCCAAGTGAAGGAATTTTGGACCCAAGATGGAGTTTAAATCTACAAGAAAAATAAAAAGGAAAAATTAATGTTTCCTAAGGTCTAAGTGGATAAAATTTTTAAGTCCTAGAGGTTTCTTAACAGGCTTAGGAAAATCTATTTAAGGAGGCCTTAAGATGAAGGCAAGAACATCGAGAGAGAAGGACCTAATTTGATCAAGGAGGCCAGGAGAGATGTAGTCCTAAAGTAGGTTGAGTTAGAGGGCCGAGTAAGGACTGCTAAAGGGAGGCCATGATCATCCACTAAGAGAAAGATCATCATGTGAGGGTTCGCAAGAATTTCACATACCTTAATGGGTCCAAGCTAGGAAGTAGGATGACTTATTGTTGGTTCTCTTCTTGTAGATTGAGCTCAAGAGAGGTTTCTTATGAGAATTTGGGCATGTGATTTCAGTGGTGTCTCTTTGTGAAGGCCGCAAAAAATTATGAAATAGAAGAGAGGATTGAGACCTTGTCTTGTGGTGGTTATTAGGCCACAAGGTCTGTGATAAAGACCAACACAAATGGAGGAGGGCCTACACTAGAATTCAGGTCTAGAACATAAGTAGCCATATGCATAATATTGACTGAGGTAACCCTAGTTTGAGGGTCATAGAGATCTAAATTTCAATTCAAGATTCAGTCAAAGAAATGCCTAGAACCTATGAATCCATATGAGCTAGGCCAAGTCTCTTATGGAAGCAAGAGTTATTTTTTTTTCTATGGGTGGATACGTTGGTTGTGGAGCCTGATTATCTTCTATATTCAAAGGTATCACCACATAGGACCCCAGTTCGAAATGGTGGCGGCGTTACCGCCCGTAAAATATTCACTGCAGGGGGGGTCCAGGGGGGGGCGGCTGCGACCTTTGGAAGCCCCCCTGGCGGGGGGTTTTGGGGGCAGCACCCTCGAAGCTAAAAAAAGCTGTAAAATTTCCTTGTAAAAGTATAGTAATTTCTAGTCAATCTGGGCCGTTCATTAGGCGGATGATCTGATGGTAGAACTTATGTTTAGTTTAGGGTTTTTTGCCCTAGAAGGCAACCCCTCTCTTTGTATGAGGGTATTGTATTTGAGGTTGTGTGATAGATGTGTATTCAGTGAGCGAGAAACAGAGAGGTGAGACTGTGAGAGAAAACAAAGGATATTACAGCGGATTTGATGTAGGTTGTGTCTCTTCATTTTGTTGGATAATAGAAAGGAAGGACTGGCTGTTCGGGGTGGACGTAGCCCAAACTGGGTGAACCACGTATATCTGTGTCTCTCTTGTTTTGTGCGTTTTTCTGTGTTTATATTTCTGCAATATTTTATGTGTTCCATTGCTTCGTAATATATAATTTTCTAACAACTGGTATCAGAGCCGAAGGTCTATTTGGCTGATAAAATCGCAGGAAAGAAGGGTTCCTGGTTTGAGTGGGAGCAATGGCGGAAGATGGTAAGTTTAGGGTCGAGAAATTTAACGGCAAAAACTTCTCGTTGTGGAAGATGCAGATGGAAGATTATCTGTATCAGAAAGATCTATACCTACCATTGGGCGGAAAACCAAAGATGCTGACGGGTATGACAGACGAAGAATGGAACCTTCTCGATAGAAAGGCACTCGAAACAATACGCTTGTGCCTTGCTGCATCAGTCGCCTTCAACATTTCGAAGGAAACCACGACAGAGGGTTTGATTTAGACGCTGTCGAAACTATATGAAAAACCCTCGGCCTCAAACAAGGTATTTCTTATGAAACGGTTATTTAATATGAAGATGTCGAAAGGTGGATCTGTTGCAGACCATTTAAATGATTTTAATACAGTTACAAGTCAGTTAAGTTCTGTAGGGGTAAACTTTGATGATGAAGTTAGAGCTCTGTTATTCTTTTGCTCATTACCAGAAAGTTGGAATGGTTTGGTAATGGCCATTAGTAACTCTGTTTCTGGATCTAGTACTTTAAAGTTTGATGATGTTGTCGGTGCTATCCTTAGCGAGGAAATGTGACGAAAAAGCTCCGGTGAGACATCGGGAAATGATTTGAGTGCAGAGTCTAGAGGAAGAAAAATGGAAAGAGGAAAGAGCTCAGGATATCGCAGTAAATCAAGAAAAGGCAGATCCAAGTCCAGATCGGGGATAGTGTGCTGGAAATGTGGAAAGAAAGGACACCTAAAGAAAGACTGTAGATCTCGGAAGGGAAAAGAAGGAGATGCATAGCAAGAAAACAATCATGAAGCAAATGTGACAGGTGAGGTGTTACAAGATGCTTTGATTCTTTCTTTCGAAAATATTACTGATTCCTGGGTGGTAGATTCAGGGGCTTCATTCCATGCCACACCTGATAAGAAATACTTTCATGACTATGTTCAAGGATATTTTGGACAAGTTCGTCTAGGTGATGATAAACCCTGTAAAATCATTGGAATGGGTAAGGTTCTTGTAAAACAACAGAATGGAAACCAGTGGCTATTAAAGGAGGTAAGGCATGTTCCAGATCTAAAGAAAAATCTGATTTCAATAGGGCAGTTAGGCGTTGAAGGTTTTGTGACAACTTTCACAGATAAAGCTTGGAAGGTCACCAAAGGAGCCTTGGTAATAGCAAAAGGCGAAAAGGTTGGTACATTGTATTTATGCAATGGTATTTCTAACTCTGTTAATGCTTTAACTTCCAAAGGAGCAAATGCAGCATTATGGCATCATAGGCTCGGACACATGAGTGAAAAGGGGATGAAGATTCTTCACTCAAGGAATTTTTTGCCAGGTTTGAAGAATGTTGATTTGGACTTCTGTGAGAATTGCATTTATGGAAAACAGAAGAGAGTCTGATTTCTCAGAGTAGGGAAAGAAAAGAAGAATGAAAAATTAGAGCTTGTGCATACAGATGTATGGGGACCTGCTCAGGTATCATCTCTCGGTGGCTCTCGTTATTATGTTACTTTTATTGATGATGCAACTAGAAAAACTTGGATTATTGTATTAAGAATAGATTTGATGTATTTGATACTTTCAAGAAATGGAAAGCTTTGGTTGAGATTGAGACAAGAAAGAAATTGAAGTGTCTTAGGTTAGACAATGGAGGTGAATATTGCAGCAAAGAGTTTGATAGGTATTGTTCAGAGCATGGAATTCGCAGAGAGAAGACAGTTCCAAGAACACCACAAGGAAATGGTGTGTTAGAAAGGATGAACAGAACAATCATGGAGCGTGCAAGGTGCATGAGATTGCATGCAAGATTGCCTTTACAATTTTGGGCAGATGCTGTAGATACTGTTGTTTATCTAATAAACGGAGGGCCTTCAAGTTCCTTGGATGGTGGTGTTCCAGAGGAAGCATGGACAGGTAAAAAGGTAAACTACTCTATTTTAAAGCCTTTTGGTTGTGAGGCCTTTGTCCATATTGATAAAGAAAATAGAACAAAGGTTGAGGCAAAGTCAAAGAAATGTACCTTTATTGGATATGGTGTTAATGATTTTGGTTATCACTTATATGATTATGAAAATCACAAAATCATTAGGAGCAGAGATGTAATATTCAATGAAAAGGTCTTGTATAAGAATCAATTGCAGGAAAAGAAACAGGAAAAGGAAAACAAGGAATACACAGTTCTTGATGAAATCACTGAAAAGGTAAAGGTGTCTGAAAATAATAATAATCAACAACCACAACAACAGCAACCACCACAACAACAACAGGCACCCCAAACACCTGAAAGTGGTGTTAGAAGATCTACCAGGATAAGTAGACCCCCTGAATGATACTCTCCTTCATTATATTATTTATTGTTGATTGATTCCGGTGAACCCGAATGTTATGAAGAATCAATGCAGGTTGAAAGCATGAAGAAGTGGGAGGTAGCCATGGAAGAAGAGATGGACTCCTTAATGCATAACCAGACTTGGGATTTAGTTAGGTTGCCTGTAGGAAAAACTACATTGAAGAATAAATGGGTTTACAGGCTGAAGGAAGAAGATGGAGGAAAACAGAGGTATAAAGCTAGACTTGTGGTGAAGGGGTTTGCACAGAAGAAAGGTATTGATTTTGATGAAATATTTTCTCCTGTTGTTAAAATGACTTCAATCAGAACTATTTTAAGTCTTGTAGCAGCTGAAGATTTGCATCTTGAGAAGTTAGATGTAAAGACAACCTTTCTCCATGGGGATTTGGAGGAAGAGATATATATGCAGCAGCCACAGGGATATGAGGTGAAAGGGAAGAAGAAACTAGTGTGCAGGTTGAAGAAGAGCTTGTATGGCTTAAAAAAGGCTCCAAGGCAGTGGTATCTAAAATTTGACAAGTTTATTTCTAAACAAGGTTATACTAGATGTCACTCTGATCATTATGTTTATTTGAAAAAGAAAAATGATGGCAGCTATATTATATTGTTATTGTATGTAGATGACATGCTTTTTGTAGGATCTAACATGCAGGAAATAAATGTGCTCAAAAGAAAATTTGCAAATTCATTTGCAACGAAGGATTTGGGAGCTGCAAAACAAATCCTTGGTATGAGAATAACTAGAGACAGGAAAAATCGTAAATTAACATTGTCTCAGAATGAGTACATACAAAAGGTGTTGAAAAGATTTAACATGCACAATGCAAAACTAGTTAGTACACCTTTTTCTAGCCATTTCAAACTTAGCAAGGAAATGTGCCCAAAGACCCAAGAAGACATGGATTATATGTCTAAAGTTCCATATGCATCAGCAGTTGGAAGCTTAATGTATGCAACGGTCTGCACAAGGCCTGATATTGCACATGCAATGGGAGTTGTAAGCAGGTACATGAACAATCTAGGAAAGGAACATTGGATGGCAGTGAAATGGATTCTCAGATATTTGAAAGGTACCACAAATCAAGCATTATGCTTTGGTGGTTCAAACATCTCCCTACAAGGATATGTTGATGCAGATATGGCAGGTGAAAAAGATAACAGGAGGAGCACTACAGGATATGTATTTACTGTTGGAGGAACAACTATCAGTTGGGTTTCAAAAATCCAAAGTGTTGTTGCACTTTCAACAATAGAAGCAGAGTATGTTTCTGCTACAGAGGCTAGTAAAGAAATTATTTGGTTACAAAGGTTTATGGGTGAATTGGGTAAGGAGCATGATATGGGCACGTTATACAGTGATAGCCAAAGTGCCATTCATCTTGCAAAGAAATTAGCATTTCATTCCAGGACTAAACACATACAGCTCAAGTACCATTTCATACGATCAGTGTTGGAAGATGGAGAGTTGAAGCTGGAAAAGATACACACTAGCCAGAATCCTGCAGATATTCTAGCAAAAGTTGTAACCAGGGATAAATTGAGAATATGCTCAGTTTCAGTTGGTCTTCAAGGGTGACGATGAAGATGAGAAATAGCCAGGTCCAAAGAGGAGTCATTGTCCAGCAAATGGAGCAGCGGTGGAGTTGCTACAATCAGTCTCCAAGTGGGAGATTGTTGGGTGTGGAGCCTGATTATCTTCTATATTCAAAGGTATCGCCACATAGGACCCCAGTTCGAAATGGGGGCGGCGTTTCCGCCGGTAAAATATTCGCTGCAGGGGGGGTCTAGGGGGGGGCGGCTGTGACCTTTGGGAGCCTCCCCCTGGCGGGGGGTTTCAGGGGCAGCGCCCTCGAAGCTAAAAACAGTTGTAAAATTGCCTTGTAAAAGTATAGTAATTTCTAGTCAATCTGGGCCGTTCATTAGGCAGATGATCTGATGGTAGAACTTATGTTTAGTTTAGGGTTTTTTGCCCTAGAAGGAAACCCCTCTCTTTGTATGAGGGTATTGTATTTGAGGTTGTGTGATAGATGTGTATTCAGTGAGTGAGAAACAAAGAGGTGAGACTGTGAGAGAAAACAGAGGATATTACAGTGGATTTCATGTAGGTTGTGTCTCTTCATCTTGCTGGATAATAGAAAGGAAGGATTGGCTGTTCGGGGTGGACGTAGCCCAAACTGGGTGAACCACGTATATCTGTGTCTCTCTTGTTTTGTGCGTTTTCTGTGTTTATATTTCTGCAATATTTTATGTGTTCCATTGCTCCGTAATATATAATTTTCTAATAGGATAGGGTTTGTTCTAAAGCAATTAGAGCAAAAGTATAATTCCCTAGATAGGGCAGCTTCCTAGGATGTTTAGTCCATAAGGTATGCCCTTAAGACTATGACAAATCTATGTAGGAGAAGAGGAGTTGTGACCCTTAGAGCGAGGTTTATCTCTGCAATATAGACTGCAAATCTAGAAGATGGTTTGCAGAAGTATGTGTAGACATAGCAGATCCAAAGGAGGGTGGAACCTGAGAATAATATTGAGCAGAAGAAATGTGTCATATGAAGAATGTATTGACATGAGGAGGAGTTGATTTTGCTGGATTGTCCATAGAGCTTTTGACATAGATCTGAAGTAGCTTGTAAACAATTAGTAAATGGATTGTTAGTGGCTGATTTTTGACCCTAGTTCTGTCATCTATAGATTGTTAGAAGGATGATAAAAGGAGTAGTTCAGATTTGTTCATAGATTGGATAAAAAAGAAATTGGAACAAAAGAAAAGTTATTTTTAGAGGACTCAACTCATTGTGAGGTGGAATATATGAAGAGCCCTAGATGATGGCAGTGTTGTGGGTCCTAGATCAGTAAAATAGTTGACTGTGGTTGGGCAGATTGATGGCAATCCAAGTACAGTTGGAGGGTTGTTAGATGACTATAAAAGAAGATCCCTAAGTCTTTTACTTGTGAAGGACAACAAGAGTTGTAGAAGGGTAGGTGTATGGGGTCTAAGGATGTGCAGACTCTAAAGGACTAAAGTAGAAGTCAACTGGGCCAACCAACTAGTCCTAGTTCACTATATTGCAGAGGATTGATTTAGTGAGAAGAAGGGTATCCTCCATAGCCCTAGACTTGACATCTTGGAGTAGTAGTATGGAAAAAGTGGGTAGACCAAAGAGATTTTCACAAATGGAGTTGTGAATAGTTGATCGAAGACCCTAAGTGTTGCAGACCTTGAAGGAAAAAGGAGGTAGCTAGAGGGTGGAGTTTGTTGAGCCAAGTTCAGTAACCTAAAGGAGTTGAGCTCATTGATAGAGGCATATTGAGGAGTTGTAGAATGGGAGGAAAGAGGACTTGACAAATGTGTTCAAGACACATGGGCTGAAAGGGTTGTGTGTGGCCACCATCAACAAGTAGGTCAAGTGTTTTCTTGTTGAGAATATATTGGTTGTCAAAGGACTAACACAAAACCCTAGTTGTATTCCTTGTATCATTGTGATTTTAAAAGGCCATGATACGTGGTATGAGAGCTATAGCTTGTTGTATTATAGTATGTAATATAATGAAGATTTGTTTTAAAATTTTAAAAATTTTCATGTGCACTAGTTGATTCTCTTATGTGTGTAGATTTCGTTGTGCATTAAAGTAGATGTGTTGTGGCACTTGAGTGTGTTTGTATCAAATATTCTAAGACCAAACCCATATTCTCATGTGTCATGGAAAATCAACATATGCCTTGTTCACCTAATAACTACCTACAACTCATATTAGGTTACTCATGTCCCATCTCAAATCATCCCACTTAACAAGTTACCAAGACAAGGCTCACATCCAACAGTGGCAGTAAAACAACTAAGCAACATAGTTACATCTTGACATTCCATATCATCTAGCACGTCTTAGAATGCCTTGGCACTACATGGCATGATACGGATCTTGGGGGGAGGCCCCCAAGATCTAAAATATTGAAATGGAACTTGGGGGGGAGGCCCCCAAGATTTGAAAAATTGAATTTCCAGAAGAAAAAGAGGAGAATTCCCTATAAAAAAAACCACAAAGAAACTTTTTTTATTAAAACATATACTAACTGTAAGGAATACATTGTGGTGGACAATCTGTCCTTTTATAAAATGTGACTTGTTACTTATAGTCTTTTTCGGTTATAATACCACGGGTAAATTCCATGGGTGAATGAATACCATTGGTGGATGTCACAATACCATGGGAAAATACCATGGGTGAATGAATACCATGGGTGGATGTCACTTAAAATACCATGGGTGGATGCCACTTACAATACCATGGGTAAATTACATGGGTGGATGAATAACATGGGTGGATGAATACCATGGGTTGATGCCATTTTCCATTCAGATCATTCCTCCCTCCTTAAGAAGAAATGGTCCCCATTGCCTTAAGTTCCCTCATACTAAGCCTTTGTTGAATATGAAGAGACACTGAAGAGAAGGGTTTTATGTGTCAAACCCATAACCATGATGAACAAAGACCCAAGGATAGAGATACCCTGTAATTTTTGTGACCAACTGTGATACTGATAGTGTGCGGCCTAGCAAATGGATTTCGATGAAGTGTGGGTTTCTGTGAACATCCCCTGCATTCCATGGCATGCCTTGGCACTCCCTAACACACACTACAATTCCATGATATGCCCTAGAAATCTAGCATGCCTTAGCATTTCCTAGCATATAAACTTGTCACTCACTCCTTAGTGCACCTAAAAATCACTAACACTTCCTATCACACACTATTATTTTTTCATTTCCATAAATTTTGAACTAGTTCTCCCTTATGTTTTCAAGGCACTCCCTAGCATGCATTGACACACCCTAACACTTGGCACATCTTGGCATGTCGGTCTGACACTCTAGCATTCCTTGGCACTACTAAGCAAACCTTGTCACTTCCTCATTAGCACACCTAGAACCCACTGACACTCCCTATCACACACTCTTATTCATTCATTTCCATGCATTTGAAACCAATGCTCCCTTGTGTTTCCATGTCACTCCCAAACACTCCTTGACATGCATTGGCACACCCTAGAACCTGGCACATCTTGGCATGTTGCTCTGGCCTCTAACATACCTTAGAACTGCCTAACATACCTTGTCACTCCCTCCTTAGCACACCCAGAACTCACTGACACTTTATGTCACAAACTCTTATTCATTTATTTGACCTACTTCTCCCTTGTGTTTCCCTTTCACTCCCTAACACTTATTACCACACATTGGCACACCCTAACACCTGGCACACCTTAGTCGCATGTTGCCCTGGCACTCTAACATGCCTTAACACTGCTAGTATACCAGGTCACTCCCTCCTTAGCTTACCTAGAACTCGCTAACACTCCCTGTCATACACTCTTATTTATTAATTTCCATTCATTTTGACGTAGTTCTCCCTTGAGTTTCCCTGGAATTCACTAACACTCCTTAACAAGCATTGGCACATCTCAACACTTGGTACATCTTGGCATGCTTCCCTAGAACTCTAGCATGCCTTAGCACTACCTAACATACCTTGACACTCCCTCCTTAGCACACTTAGAACTCACAAACACTCCCTATCACACACTCTTATTCATTCATTTCCATATTTCAATTGAAACTAATGCTCTCTTGTGTTTCCCTGACACTCCCTAACACTCTCACACATGTGTTGGCACCACACCCTAGCACCTGGCACATATTGTCATGCCTTAACACTTGGAATGTATTGGCATGCCTAACATGCCTTGAAACTATTTATCATGTGTTAACACTTCTTGGAATTCCCTAGCATGCCTTAGCACTCCCTAGTTGGCATGCCCTTATAGATAGCCTTACTTTTTTTGTGATTTTGGAACCCAACCAATTCATTGAAAAAATAGTGATGTTCCTAGCCCAAAGTCTCCCTTTGTCTGAAACTACTTTTTTCCATCCCCTTATCACAATCATAGGCTTGCCTCATGCAATTCCTATTCTAAAATTCTACTAATTCACTTCGTCCTTGGGACACATGGAATTCACTCACTCCCTGGCACACACTCTTATTCGTTCTTTTCCATGAATTTTGACATAGTTCTCCCTTGTGATTCTCTGACACTCCCCAACACTTGACATGAATTGACACTGTCTATCATTTTTTAGCACACTTTTTCATTCCTTGGCATGTACTATCACTCCTTAGCTATCATGACCTGCAAACTACCCTTAATTTTTTTTGAAACTTGGGAATCCAACCAAATCCTACCTTGACTACAACAACTTGACCAAGTTACAATTGCTACAACTAGACTATTCCTTGTTCACCTAACAACTTCCTATAACTCATCTTAGGCTACTCATGTTGAATCTCAAATCATACAACTTAACAAGTTATGAAGACAAGGCTCACATCCAATCGTAGTTGTAAAACAACTAAGCAACATAGTTTACATCTTGATATGCCTAACACCTGGCAAGTATAACAATCCCTTGGAACTATGTGGCAAGTGTTAGAATCCCCTGCATTTGTTGGCATGCTTTGGTACTCCCTAGCACTCCCTGATACCTAGCACACCTAGAACTCACTGACACTCCCCATCACACTCTTATTCATTCATTTCCATGCATTTGAAACTAGTGCTCCCTTGTGTTTCCTTGGCACTTGGCCCTAACACACCCTATAATTCATTGGTGCCATACCCTGGCGCTTGACACATATTAGCATGCCTTAGCACTTGGCATGTCTTGGGATGCCTAACATGCCTTGGAACTATCTAGCATGTGTTAGTACTTCCTGGAATTCCTTGGAACACCTTGGCACTCCCTAGTTGTTATGCCTTCACGGATAGCCTTTTTTTGTGAACTGGGAACCCAACCAAGTCATTGGAAAAAAATTGTTGTGCCCAACCCAAAGTCTCCCTTTCTTTGAAACTACCTTTTCCACACCTTATCACAACCATAGGCTTTCCTCCTACAAGTCCTATTCTGAACTTCTCCTAAAACTCTTCATCCTTGGGACACCTTGAATTCGCTGACAGTCCTTGGCACACACTCTTAATCATTCCTTTCCAAGAACTTTTACCTAGTTCTTCCTTGTGTTCCCTTAGCACTCCCTAACACTCCTTAACCTACATTGACATTATCTGACATGTGTCAGCACACCTTTTCATTCCTTGGCATGCCCTCACAAATACCTTAATTTTTTCAAGGCGTGAGAACCCAACCAAGTACTTCCTCAACTACAACCACTTCACCAAGTTATAGTTACTACAACTATACTATGCCTTGTTCACCTAAGAAATTCCTATAACTCATCTTAGTCTACTCATGTCCAATCTCAACTCATCCCACTTAACAAGTTACCAAGTATCATGACCATAAAATAACTAAGCAACATAGTTTACATATTGACATGCCATAGCAACTGGCATGTCTAACAATCCCTTAGAACTATGTTAGCATCCCTTGCATTCCTTGGCTTGATTTGGCACTCCCTAGAACACCCTATGCACAACCTGACATGCTTTGACACTCTAGCATTCCTTGGCACTGCCTAGTATATAACCTTGTCACTCCCTCATTAACACACTTCGAACTCACTAACACTCCCTATCACACACTCTTATCCGTTCACTTCCATGCATTTTGAACTAGTTCTGCCTTGTGTTTCCATGGCACTCCCTAACACTTCCTGACACACATTGACACGCCCTGGCATGTGACACATCTTGGCATGTCATCCTAACACTCTAGCATTCCTTGGCACTACCAAGCATACCTTGTCACTTCCTTGTTAGCACACTTACAACCCACTCACACTGACACACCCTAGCATGTGACACATTTTAGCATGTCATCCTAACACTCTAGCATTCCTTGGCACTACCAAATGTTGGCCCTCGTTTTTTATCAAATTTTTCTTGTTAAAATCCACCTAATCTGTGTTTTGCTTCAAAAATTCAAAATTGACAAAAAGTGTGCCAAATTTCTTGAAATTTGGGCTGAGTGACCTGCATCAAGTGCTAATTTTGGCAAAGGAAGCCTCAGCTAAAAGCTTGAGCTTGTCTTGCTCTTCCTTCCTCCTCAAAGTTTTCCTCAACTTTGCCTTCAAGGTCCTTATTATTGCTTTGCAAACTTTGTTTCTTGCCAAATAGTGATAGGCCATGTGCCTCAACATATTTTATCTTTGTTGTCCTTCTCTAGCATTTTGTCCAAGTGCATGTTTGCCCTCTCAAGCCAATATTCACGATCAGCTTCAATCTCTTGCTCTAGCGGTGTCAACTTGATCTTTCTCCTCTTTGCTGCTTGCTGATTTTCTTTTATGTTTTGTAGCTCCATGATAGTTTTCTGGTCTTCCAACTGCTTGTTCCTTTGCTCAAGATAGTTTATTACCCACTTGGCTCTCTCCAGGTTGAGAGACAAGTCATGAATGTCAGCTTCTTGTTCTTGGATGATCTCCTTGAGCTTTGAGCTTTGGGAGCCCAATTCAATGTCATCATCCTGAATGAGAATGAACTCCCTCTCTTGACCTTCAGAAGGCCCCTCATCATGCAATGGTTGTTTACCTTTGTCCTATACCTGCTCTGTTTTTGAAGGAAACGAGACCCCTTCCACCCTAGGTGGAGATAGTACTTGTTTTACTGCTGCAAATAATCTTCTTGTGCCCTTTTGGTAAGTGACAAATACTGTCACACTGGTGGTTTGAGTCTCATGCACCTCTTGCTGATGTGAAGGCCCTCCTGCCTCATGAAAAATTGATGGTGTCACTTGAGGATTTGTGAAAACCTCATGTGAAATGAAATCATCCCATGAAACATTCAGCAAACTCAACTGATGCAAAACCACAATCTTGATCAATGCAAAGTGATAGATACTATTATACTACTGATGAGGAGGTTTCCTTTGCACCAATGTGGTCATTTTCTCAATATTTTGGCACATGAAATAGGGGATGTTCATCATCCTCACTCTAGTGAAATGCATTAGTAATCTGACATGATAGGTATATAAGCGAGAAAATCTGCCTTCACAGCTGAAATATTTAATTATGAGTTTCATAAGGGGAGCATATGTATCCTGTAGGTATCTGAAAGGGAAGACCCTACTGATTTGCCTCTAATAGCCAACCTTGATATAAGGATCATAATGCTCTTTGTCCACCAGCTGTCCCTTGTTCCACTGTTCACCCACATTCAGATACCTTTTGCTTCAGCTATAGTTTCAGGTGTCAAAGTGAATGTCACACCCGCCAATTTGACCTAGCCATTGTGAAGATGGAGCACAAATAATCTAGCAAGCTCATGATGGTATTTGACTCTTTCCACCATCTCACAAAACTGGTAGCATGCCTGATGTTTGAAACATGCTACAGCAAGAGGGCAAGCCAATAGCTCAATAAGTGTAGTGGGCTCCTCCCAGATGTGTTTTCCTCCCTTGTGAGGTTTTCTTGGTGCATGAATTTCTTGGGAGGAATCACTTACTGTTTCTTCATCTCTTTCATAGGGTGAATTTGTCTCCATGATTGCCACTGTTTGGTTTTTCAATGATAAGTATGAAGATATTTTATATCAACAATAGGTGTTTGTTGTTCAATGAAAGGGATTGATGAGTGGGGACTATGAATGGGGGATTTTGTGATGGTTGTAGGGTTTTTTAGGAGTGGCAGGGTTTGGGGAATGAGGATTAGGGTTTAGAAATGCCAATTAGGGTTTTGGAGTAGTGGGATTAGGTATTAGGGTTTTTAGTTTTGGGGATAATGGAATGAATGAGTGTGAATGAGAAAGGGGAGGGAAAATGAAATGAGGGGAGTGTAGTGAAGAGGAAATTGAAAATGGTGCAAGGGACAACAGCAAAAATTACAACTTTGCAAACCCTAGGCAGTTTTTCAGTGAGAATGTGAAACAAACTAGGGTTTTATTTTTCACCTATTGAAACACCATGAAAGTTGACTAAAACCCTTCCAATGGCACTTAGAAATGTTAAACACACTTTTGAAATGAGGTTTACATGATTTGGAGCTTGGAGGAGGTGATTTGAATGAAGTTCGGGCTTGAAAGACAGGTGCACCATGCCACACTGGTGCACCGTGCCAGTTGAAGTTTCTTTGTAATTTTTGAGCTCCTGTGCGCCGCACCGACTAGGTGCGCCACGCTAAGTGTAACTACTAGGTTTTGCTGCAAATTGCCTTCTTCACCTCAAAAAAATGACTTGGTTCTTGTTTTTCTCTCTTTGGCACACAAATTAACTTGTGGACATAAGAAACACTTTATATATCCTTGGACTTTAATTTTTATTTACAAAAACCCACTTTTCTAAAGTTTGCTTTTCACTTGCTCTTTAAAACTCTGTTTTGGCAGTTTGACTTGCTTTTTGCCTTTAATGGACTAAATGCTTTGAATTTTTTACTCTTTTGCAGGAGCTGGAGTGCGGGAGCTTAGCAAGGTGGCTAGGGTTGCATCTCGAACTTATTACATATAGGAAAAATGAAATTACATGAAATTTTATATACATAGAAGAAAAAACTTTGTTTTTCCTCAAAACAGGGTTTTGAGGAAAAATCAATCACTAAGCATGTGATTATTGGAATTTTTGATACTGAGGCTTTATTTGACCACCTCAAGTGCCTGCTAACCATTATTGAGCTTTTACAAGTCTTAGATGACAAAGCCCTAGACCTAATGAGACATAAAACCCTAAAAATAGCTTTTGCAGATGTAAAGACAAAAAATGACTGTAAATGACCTAAATGTATGAAAATGGGCCAGCAGATAAAGACCATGAGGGAAAGTTTATAATATGCCACTACCATCAGATGATCCATGATCCTAATGGAATGAAACTGATTAGATGAGACACCTAAAATGAAATGCAACAAGAGAATTTTGATCACTGATGGAGGGATGAAGATACCGACACTAACACAAGGCATTATCCACGTCAGGGAAGGAACCAGGTTAAGAAGGTTTGGAGGAAGAATATTTTTTGCAGTCATTGCATCAGAGGTGGACATAAAAGAGCCACATGTTGGAGCCTCCATCCAAAGAAATGTCTTGAGGACAAAGCGCCTGTGTAGAAACCAAATAGTGAAACTATTCGACAAGCAAACCCACCACAAGGAGTTGTTGACTCATTCACTTTCATGAGTGAGAGATAGTTTTATAGATTTTGTATCTTGTCTTGGCCAAATTTTTTAAATAAGGTGTTACAATATAAATTTAAAATTGATGATGTGTTTTGGCCTTGTATTGCGAGCTAGGGGATTCATTTCTAATTGATGTAAAATTGACCACAAAGTGTGTGTTATAAACTCGTGGAAAGTGTGGGGAATGTTTGAGTCATTATTGGTCATGTAATTTGTAAATATTGTACTACAAGTTTGCAGGGGCTGTAGGTGTTGTCTCATCGCTTATGGCTCGGAAGAACAAAGGTGAAGGAGAAGGAAGGGTGACATGCTAGGACAATTGTGGTGCAGATGATGTACACAATAGTTGTAGAATATGTGCATTATTTTGGTGGAACAAAAGCTCCTCAGTGCGGAGGAATGATCCAGGTGGCTCAAGCCACGCTCAGATTCATAAGTGCCTTTAGAAAAGCTTGAAAATGAAAGTCCTCGTATTTTGCATCACTTATGGCTTGAAAGAGAAAAGGTGAAGGAGAAGGAAGGGTGACATTCCAGGACACTTATGGTGCAGATGATGTACACAGTAGTTGCATATTATGTGCTTATTTTTGTGGAACAAAAGCTCCTCAGTGGGGAGGAATGATCCAGGTGGCTCAAGCCACGCTCAGATTCATAATTGGCTTCAGAAAAGCTCAAAAATGAAAGTCCTTGTGTTCAAGCAAAAACAAAACTAGATCGTAGTGTTCATCGCCCTGATTCTAGTGGTGTGAATGAAATTCAAATATGATTTTGTATGCTCCAGATACTTGTGGTCAAAGTTTGTGTCAAACTTGGCTAAGTGGCATGATTAACGAGGAAAAAAATTGATCGAGACCTGATGCACTAAATCCAACCACCGAGCGGGCGAAATTGTTGGCTACTTAATTTTCCCAATGATCCTTATTTTCCACAAATTATAAAAAGACCAATGTTGGTTTTAAAAAAAATTATTATTAAAAATGGGGGCAGACTAGGCCTGTCGGACCCACCCCCCCCACCGGACAAACATATTAAAATGACATATTATAACTGGGGGGTAGGTGGTCAAACCCCACCATCCCTAGTCCTTGTGTTATCACCGTTAATGGGCGGGCCATCACTGGCAGACCTGACCCCCACTCACTCCAAGCACCTGAGTCATATGCCACATATTAGTGTTGTCGGGGCTGGCGGGGGTTGAACCTACATGACCCCCGTGGGTTGGCCCCCATTGGGTGGCACCAAAAATACATGGAACACCAATGCTTAATTCAATGCGCATAGATTTATTTTGACCACCATTCGAAATTTGGTTATACAAACCAACTACAAGCCATGTTAATTTTAACTGTTGCAAAGGTTTTTAGGAGCAGCACAATATTGGAGAAAGTTCATTTCTAACTTTTCCTTAATTGCAGCTCCCTTACATGCTTTAACAGGATTGAACAAGGTGTTTCAGTGGGGACGAAAATAGTGGAAAGCCTTTGACACCTTGAAAGAAAAGATTAGTACAGCACCAGTACTAGCACTGCCAGATCTTCAAAGACCGTTTGAGATCCAAACGGATGCCAGTGACTATGCCGTGGGAGCAGTGTTGATACAACATGGTAAACCCATATGTTATCATTCTGAGACATTTAATTCTGCGGTAGTTAACAATCCCACATATGATAAAGAATTGTATGCATTAGTACAAAGTGTGAAAAAGTGGAAACATTACTTAATGGGCAAAGAGACAGTAATACATACTGATCATCAGCCACTTCAATATCTACAATCCAAAACTAAGTTGTAGCAATCAAGACACTATAGATGGATGGGTTTTCTACAACAGTTTCATTCAGTCATCAGATATAAAAAGGGCATACACAATAAAGTTGCAGATATGTTATCTAGACCCATTATAAATGCATCTACTATACTTAAGCATAACTCTGTGCTACATGAGAGCTACATTGAACAATATGCCCAAGATATAGACTTTAAAGATGTATATGCAACTTTAAGTCAAGGCAAACGAGTAGAAGAATTGGATTATCATATTAAGGATCGACTCCTATATCATTGTGCGAAGCTATGCATTCCACAAACTAAAAGAGTAAAGATAATTCGAGAAGCACACACTTCTCTAGTATCAGGTCACTTTGGGGTAAGTAAAACAATTGCACAGCTGCAAAGGTTTTGTTATTGGCCAAAAATGAACAAGACAATTTCTAGATATGTAAGAGGGTGTACTATGCATGCTAAAAGTAAGCCCAGCAATAGAAAACTAGGCTTGTACACTCCATTACTAGTTCCTTCTCATCCTTGGGAAAGTGTTTCCATGGACTTTGTTGGAGGACTACCCAAATCTAGGAAAGGTCATGATTATCTGTATGTTATTGTGGATAGGTTCAGCAAAATGTGTATTTTGATACCTTGTAATAAACATACTACAGCTGAACAAACTGCAAAATTGTTCTTTCAACATGTATGGGTTCATTTTAGATTACCCACTTCCATTATATCTGATCGAGACACCTGATTTGTGGGAAGGTTTTGGTCAAGTCTGTGGGAACTGATGGACACCAAACTGAAGAAAAGCATAGCTTTCCATCCACAAACCGATGGCCAGACAGAAGTAGTCAACAAGACAGTGATCCAATTACTCAGGGGATATTGCAGCAAGCATCCTAAGCTTTGGGATGAAAATTTGTGTTATGTGCAACATGCCTACAACCGAGCCAAACATTCTTCCACATAGAGATCTCCTTTTGAGACATGTTTTGGTTTCACACCAAGGTCTCCCTTAGATTTTGTCTTTGGTAAGGACATAATAGTTGAGGGACACAACGATGTGGACAGGGCAACTAGGTTCATCGAACAAATCCAAGAGATACACCAGGCAATACAAGGAACATTTGGAAAGGAGCCATGCCAAATACAAGGCAAGGCATGACAAGCATTGGATGGAGCATAGTTTCCAAGTTGGTGATCAAGTGTGGTTGTATATTAGCAAGGACAGGATGCAAGGTGAAGGTAAAATGCTAAAGCCTATCAGGTATGGACCTTTCAAAATACTTGAGAAAATTGGTGAGAATGCTTTTTGCCTCAATCTACCAGCTTACATGCACATCTACTCAGTCGTAAATGCAGATAGCTTGAGATTGTTTTAACCTTCACTAATTGAGGATCCGAAAGAGAGATTCAATTACCTTCTATTAATGACTTGCTACCTGAATATGTTAATGAATTGCAGGAAGACATAGTTCTGGACAGAAGGTGAGAACGACGTGCAAAGGAGATGTTAAGTACCTTAGAATTGGGCTCAGGGGTTTAAAGCCAAGCAGTGCAAAATGGATAGAGATTGGACAGGTGAGAAAGTTGTATTCTCACTTAGTCGATGCTTGAAAACCAAATTTTGATGGTTCAAAAGCTTTTTCAGTGGGAAGGGCGTGATCTGAATTGGATCCTTGATAATTATCAGAGTTTCTATGACTGTTTCAAACTATGTCAGACTCCAAAATCTTGTGAATAATGAGCTATCAATAAGGACCTCTGGACAGTGGCAGTTGTAGCCAACACGGAACAACGAGGACCCTCGGTTAAAGTGTGCCGACTGTTGGCCCATGGAGACCGCGCAGTGGCGTAAAATAGCCAATAGGGAGTCCAGATCAGAAAATGGAGGCCGTTTCTAATGCGCGATTAGCGTAGCACAAAGCGCTAATCATGCATCACAGGATAGAACCCTTAGAGAAGGAAAAGCCCCGACACCTGGTCATGTGAAAGACAAGGAAAAGTGTGGGAAAAGCGCTAAAACCAACAGGCGAGTCCCGTGCTCCAAAACTGGCAGAATATAGGAGGCATTTCAGGAGGTAAGTGGGTTTGGAAGAGGAACAAGCGATGCCATACATTGAATGGCACGTGTCTAGCGGATGAGAGAGAAAACTGCTCTCATCGCAGGGTAACGGTCGAGCAACTCACCCGTGCGATAAAAGCCATGACCGTAGGATCTGGAGGCCCCAGATCAACGGCAGAGGTTGCACTCGATGGAGGACCAGATTTGACGAAAGAATAGGCTGAGGCATATGAAATTTGGGGTTCGACGTGACCGATGAGCTGGCAGATGAATCATTTCACAGAATAACCGAAATAACGATCGTTTGAGGAAAAGTTGGCGCCCAGTTCGTAAGGAGACAAGTGGCCACCTCTCTGTGAAACATTACATAGTGATGATGATATAGAAGCAGGGAATTCTAGCAGAGAGAGGCAGGTGATCCAAAGAGCTGGAAGAGGAAGCGAACAGTCAAGGGACGGATTGGCTTTAAGCCACGAACAGACAGAGAAGACAGAGGAGACAGAATAGAGAGTGAAGCAAGAAGCAGAGAACAGAGAAGTCAAGCTAACCTACAGAGCTAAGGCAGCATCGAGCAGACAAAATCAAGAGGGCTTGAGAGGTTCAAGCAATCCCTATGAGGATATCTGTCGGGAACTAGGTACCAAATTGGACTCATTGCATTAAGACCAGTTGAGGTCGAGACTTGGTAAGGGGGAGTCTGTGTACTCTAGTGGCTTGGGGACTCCAAGTACCACCCTACTAAGCATCATCTATTACAGGAGACTCAAATTGAGCTCCTCGTTGTAAAAACTCTGCTTAAAGACAATAAAAAAGGCCACCACTGAAAGCTAGACCACGAGACGTAGCCCATGAGGATTGGGTAAACTCCTTATTAAATTGTTGTGTTTTTGCATTTTCTTGTTGTGTTTCTCTCACTGTTTTCCAATGCCTGTGTATTTCGCAATCTTATCGATCCATTGCTTAAAATAACATAGGCACACCAGCACATGAGTCTATAATACCTACATTAATTAACTGAGATCATTCATAAGTGCTTTTTATATCATTTGTGTTGATTGATTCCCCGAGTCCAAGCATGGACTCCCTCAAAAAGTACTATTCTTAGGTCATCTTGTATGATTACGTGTGTACATTAGTGTGTCATTCATTTTTGTGCAGTGTGGTTTGGAGTGTTAGTTTTCAAATAGCTTTCCTGTTTATTATGTTTTTCCCTGCTTTACAAATGTCTGTGACTCCTCACATTGATTTTGTTGATGGTGCTTGTCATAGTACCTGGAATGCACAACTAATAACATTGTTGAATACAGTGTAGTCATCGAACTGTTGTCAAAAGCCATTTCTCTTGACATTCGAAAGTTGGTTGTTAACCTAGATTCAAAACTTGTTGTCCTTCAACTCAATGGGAAATATTCCATCAGAAACCCTCAGGTATTGAGAATGTATCCCTGTATTCATCTAGTGGAAAGGAATTTTGATTACATTACGTATCATCATATTCCTAGACTCATGAATACATTGACAGATGCATTAACTAATTATGTGTTGGATAGACATTTACAAAACATGTGAAAAGATAAAACAAATCATTTGTACCATAGTAAGCAAGAAAATACAGTATATATATATATATATATATATATATATATATATGGTGATAATGTTTGATACATCAAAACCCCAAAAATTAATATGTGTGTTCAAAATAACATCGGCAGCTCGCAGCCCTCATATATCGATGGCACAGAGGCCTCAAAAATGTAAAATGTTGGACCTAGGAACTAATCAGCATGGTGATCGTGGTAGCATGACACAACTCATGCAACATGAGTGAGCAATCGACTAATTCAATATGATACTCCCACTGTGTGTCTTTGGTACTGGTGAGGAATGCCTCCCACCCCAGCATACTCTGGAATACCAAGAGTCAACCTCTCAAGGCTCCTCACGATCTCCTCCACATTGTCACTCCCCTCCTGATAAGGAGCGACAACATCAAACTAGCGAGCAATGCACTTGGCTATTTACAACATCCTAGCAGGACGCTCTGGTCCAACATCTGCATTGGAAAAACAAAATGTTATAAACACATATATATCAAAAATAATTAAACAAAGAAAAAAATTAAAAAATTGATTTTTTACCTTCATCACTGAAATCCTCTCCATCTGGTAGTGGCATGTTCGAATCTCCATGGAAGTCAGCGCCACTATATGGCCAGTCCTCCATGACAATCAGTTGTCGTCGTAGCCATGAAAATAAGGTGGGTCTGTAAGACATATGCTAGCCCCCAGTGATCCTAGGCATCAAACAACTCAAATGGACCATCCACGGGTCGCATGGCATTAGAGGATCTACCTCAGTCAACTGGTACTAGAAGAGTAGCACTCGTTCTAAGAAAAGGGTCACTAGTACGGATCCAAAGCAAAATTGCTTCAGATTCCACGCCTTAGCTTTTTTCAGCTGGTGTTTTATGTTGTTCTTCATGGTTTCCACCCAATTGAAGATCATCAGTGTTGTGCAATCAATAGCGTATATAAATTTCGACTTGTTAGTCTCATGTGCTTCTTGGGACCCTGCCACTCTGTTGATAGTCAATAGTAGCACTCTCAATGTCAGATCTCGCATGGTGGAAATCTCAATCTTGCCACTCTTACATTTGAGAGCCTCAAGGCAATGTTCAACAATAAACATAGATATCCTCGCCCCAATCGGTCATGACCCATATAGGTTGACTGGTTCCCCTTTCCGAGACAGTCCTGTGATGAAATATATGTCTGAAGTTTCTAACTCCAGCTCCTGGTCACCAATGATGAATATTTCCCGATTTATGTCCCAAAGACTAATTAGGTATCGAAGCAGCTCAGGTTGGGCCCACATCCCTGGTGTAAGAAATAACTTGAGGAGTCCACAGTTCATCAAATCATTCAGGCAACTTGGATCATTCAGTGCTTGAGTGTCCACATCTTCATGCTCACGTTCTTTCATGTCTACCATTTTCGACGATTCTTTCCTATAAAAACCATATTTTTAAGTCAATAATAATTTTTTGCCAATAAAATTCAGATTCCAACAGTGGTTTTAAAGTAAAATTGATTTTTTTCCCTATTCACGGCACCAGCGTGCCTATTTTAAAAACAATTGCACCGACGGCGCGATAGGTCATTTTAATCACCCTCGTCCGGCATGATTCCATCCTTAGAAGTCATGCTGACCAAGGGTGAATTTGTTTTGACAAAACCTCACTCAAAAATCCAAAGAATGGATGAAAATAGGAACAAATTCTATGAAAATGGATCTTAGGGCTTTGGCGCTTGCCTGCAACTGGTAGCTCAGCAAATGACCTCCTGGGTCTCCCGCAATCTGCTCCAGACCAATTAGGGCAAAAGTGGGTGAAAATTATTTCACTGTAAGGTAAAATGGTAAATGGTAAAAAATATTTACTTTTCCCCCCTTTTATTCAATGTTTTCATGAAATGTTAAGTTTTGTAAATTTTTTGACCTATTTTGCCTCAAGAATTGGATAATGCACTTTACCTTTTTGTGCAGCGACATGCGATGGATGTTTGACGATGATACCTAGTCACGTTTCAGCTCTTTTATCGACTCGTAAAACTCATATGAAAATATTGTCGAGTATTTTTCCCTTTTGACTTGTTAAAGAGAATAAAATGGGGGGTTTGCTTTCGAGCTCTTCTTCGACCCTTTCAAAATGAAAAGATAGTTGAGCCCTTGTTTTTTTGAACTTGTTAAGGAATGCAAAACATCGTGTGCCCAGTATAAGTTTACCCCCTTTTTTGGCTAGGATGCACTATTTATGAAAAAGGTACCCCTTGACTAAAATAGTCAAGCAATTCTTTCAAGTATTGTTTTCTATCTTTTCGAGCCCGGGAGACACAAATGTATGAAAAGGGCCCATGTGGAGTTTTTTTTTCCATGTCTTTTTTGAACTCTCTAAACATGAAAAAGATATTGAGTTTCACCTTTGTAGGACTTGTTAAAATATTAAACGACATCGGATTCTTCACCATGACGAACATAAGCTTCTCCTTCCTAGGGCTTGTTAAACTTACTAGGTTAGATTAGTCTGAAGGATGAACTTACATGAAAGCATATGCTATCCCCTTCAAGCTTACAATTAAAAAATAATTGAGGTACCTGCTAGGAATGGTGGGGGTTAATTTGGAAATCTAATCATTTGTGTCAGTAACTCACTCTTGAACATGACACTTTCTGCTTCATGTCAGGATGGGATATCCTCCTTTGTATCGTTGATCTCCCTAGGTTGGGCCACGCAATTTTTCCTTCCATTTGATCTCCGCCACATCATCATGACCATTGATCCTATGGATCCAAAAGCTGCCAAACTTCCAATCATGTCGCCAATATTTTCAAGAGTTTTCCTTATGCAGTTACACTTACCTCTAGTTCTCTTTATCATCCAAAATCATTTTGCATCCCTTTGTCTCGTGTCGATGATGTGTGATACATTATGGCCCTCCTTCGACGCAGTCACTTCCTATCGACTTCAGCTCATCATCCGGGATGTTGATTGAGAGACTCCCTTCCAGTACCTTAGAGCTTGCATGCCTTAATGGCAAGTTATTTGCACTGGACAACAAGTTCACATCATTAACTTTTGATCATATGATTTCACGAGTGTTCGACTTCAGTTCATCTATTCACATTCCGTGAATTGTGTTGATAGTACCTTGAGGACCATTGTCATTATTGGTGGTTTCTCTCGTGCTCGTTAATGGTTCACATCATTGACTGGTAATCAAGAAACTTTCTAGCATGTTCGACGTCAACACATTTATTCACATGTTAGAATTTGTACTTTGATCAGGTCGTGTTGGAGTGCAAGACCCTGGGCTCAGATCAAAAAATTCCAACTTACAAAGTGATGTGACATAATTATGTTGATATACATGTATATTTTATATGGAAGGCTACGACCATACCATGAGTTATCATATGTGATCCTTCTCATTATTGGATGGTTGCGACCATACCTTGGTTTCTATATGATCCATTTTATCGGATGGCTGCACCCATGCCTGGATCCATTTTCATGATCATTCTCTGGATGGTTGTGTCCATAGCATGATTCATGTATCATTTGACAGAGTTTTCAATTATATATGTATATGTACTTTATTACAGGTTTTCCAACAACACACTCTCACTCCCCACACTGATTCATAAAGCATTTCATCCCTCACTCTAGCTTTCACGCTTTAGGGGACCTCTGTTACACAACATTTTGTCATTGTCCCTGTACTCCCCATTCTTTGATCCTAGAGGACCTCTACAGTGAACCCTACATGCTTTCCCTTCATGAAGAAACTCCCATTGTGTCCCTCTTCATGAGTAGAACAATTCCCTTTTGCACCATTTCCCACAAATCTTCTGCTTTTCCTAGTTTACAAGACCAATGCTAATGACCCTTTTCCTCCTCGCACCGATATGCAGGGATTAACACTATCCCTAGTGCTGACTGGAGTGATTGAGCTTTGTTCTAGTCGCGTTGATCCTCTAATGAAAAGTTTTTTAAATAAGAAGCCGAAGCTTCCAGCTCTAGAAGCTTCATAACAGAAGTCTGGTAAATGGTTTGGCCAGATGGAGTCGAGGATGTTAGTTTGGGCTCCTTTCCCCTATAAGGATGGAACTAACTCAAGAGATAAGACCTTCTCCCATGAGAAGAGGAACCATCTCCCATCCATTCATGCTATATAAACCTCCATTTTTCCCAAGCACAAGCTAGTGTTGAGGTTTTAATGTTGGTGTGCTAGTGCTAATTAAGTTTCGAGTAAACAACAAGCTATTCATAGTGGTAGCTCTTTATTTGTGTGAGCGAGAAGTGTGAATTTGGTTTAGTGTGAAGTTTAAAGGGAAGAGACTTAAAACTATCATTTTTGAGGCCATCATGGAATGCTGACAGAAGTGTGAGGGAACCTGGTTTTATCGGAAGAGAACATCAATGTCAAGACAATGTTTGTAATCTCTTCTTGATTTAATATATATGAAACTATCGATTGATTTCCTACATAATCTGTCATCTTACATGTTTATGGCTTAATTCTTCTTAACTTTTTAAGTAGGTTGAATTACATTTTTTCTATTATCACGGTTGTTGTTTGTTGTTGTTTACTTGTTTTAGGTGTTCGAAGAAGGAAACGAGAGATAGCTAGAGTAAGCAAGTGAGGTCATCACCAAACGGGATAAGCACACTAAGAGATAGGCCGTCTTAATTGGTTCTAACCTAAGGAAATATTCCATAGAATGTATCGGTTGTGGCTAGACCCATTATCGGGCTAGAGGAATTGTTTATGTTTGCACTCATAATTTTACTTGAACACAAGACCTGTTGGGAAGCACTGCATAGCTTTCTGGGTGAATCATGACTGGTAGGATTGTGCAATTCTAGAGCCTAGCAGGCTGCCAGACATAATTCGCAAGTTTTGGAGGGAAGGCTAGTTTCCCTCCAGAATTGCACAATTTCTTGGGGAAGTTGCTCAGTTGGCAGCTAGACCAAGTCTCAGTGAACAACCTGTGAGGGGAATGCATCAAGATTTGATCAACAAGCTGTCTTTGTGTAAGAAAAACATTGAATCTTGTGTACTTGACGAAGAAAGACAAGGTGCTATGAAATGTTGGTAGGGAGGCTCCAAATCGAAGATAAGGCAAAATTTTGGAGGCTGGTTTTAGCCACTACAACACTTGATAAACGCTGGTATAACTCCAGCTCTCTGAATGGACCTTATTCAGGAAAAGAAAGTCTAACACCTCCGAAAGTATTGTTCAGTTCTCATCTTGTCTTGGTTTCACACTAGCTTGATTGTAAAATGTAGCATCTGCCAAGCTCTTGGTCGATTGACACACATTCCAAGCCAAGGAAACATAATTGTTTCGATTGGCGTTGAGGGGTATATTGGTGCACAAGCGGTATAGTCGTTAGAGTCTTAGTTTCATCTTTGGTGTTGCTCCGTTGCCAGCAGGCCTATATAGTACTCGACAGAGTCACATAGGAACACAAGCATGGCTCCGCTTCCAGCAAGCCTGGTCAGTACCCCAGCGGAGTTACTTGCATCACCTCTCTGTGCAGGAAGCCTTTCTCTTCTTTCACCTTATTCATTTTGAATTTTGAATTTTTTCACTTTTCAATTTTTTATTTTTCATATTTTCAACTGTGCATAACGCTTATTCATTTTAAAGGCGGAAGAGGGATCCTGACTTATTGAGAGCAGAAGAGGTTTTTCCAGGAGAGAAGTAGTTTATTATACCTCTGACATGCCTGTTAAGTTTCCCCCCTCACCTTACTCTACTTGACTGAGCTGACAAGGGTTAACCCAAAAACAACCAACTAGAGTAGGTGACACTAGTTAGCACGCAAGCATTGTGCTTTCACCAAGGTACACTTCGAACAATACATATTTTACTTCGATGTATCATGGACTAAAATTAACTTGTTCTTCATACAGAGGGGGGATGACAAATAATCAAGTAGTGATAGCTGCACAAGGCCTCTTGTACTTTACCAAGTTTGTTTCAAGAGTCATACATGGTTTCATGTGAAACTAACCTACAAATAAAACAAGAAAACTAACAAACAATAAGCAAAGCGGAAGCAAAAGCAAAAGCGAAAGAAAAGTGAGTAAGAAAACAAGCATGCAAGCAAACTGACTGAAAGCAAACGCTACTGCTTCTCCTAAACTAATGGTGCATGTGCCTAATTACGTGAAGTGATATTTCCAATGTCGCCACCGACGCATTGGTTGACCCATGTTGGTGAAGACTTGGTCTGTGAGAAACCTAATTGTGTGAACCAGCAAGAAAGAGAGATATAACAATGAATACAACCACACTTCGTGTTTCAAAGTGCCCACGGAATATAAGTGAGTGCAAGTGCATGATGAGCAGTCCGTGGACTTACCATGGTGCTGTGCGACACTGCATGCAACTTTGAAGCATAAGCACACTCTTGACTATGACATGCAAGAAAATGAAAAAAACAAAAACAACTTGCATCGTGCATGTGTTCTTGCAATGTAAGATTCCTCCAATGCATGAGTGATAGGATCATGCAATTTGAGTGGAGGAAGCATGATCTTTGTGTGAGATTGATCTTCAATGCATACAGATGAGTGATGAGGAGCCTTGGATGATTGAACAGTTTCCTGATCGAAAGTGAGATTGACCCCAAGAGAGCGAGGGCCTAAAATAACCATCAACTTAATCTGAAGTGTCTCAGCATTCTTAGGTGTTTCAAATTCATCGTCAGATAGATCATCATATACAAGTGGCTTCGAAAAATCAACTACGATAGAAACATGATTGTGATCGAATATGGATCACGACAGCCATGATCAAAAAAATCAATGATTTCATCAGCCTCCTCATTATCTGATGAATCAAACTGAGGGGTAGATGAGAAGAAAACAAATTCATCCTCTGTGTTTCTGAAAAAGGCAGATGAAATATTAAGCGTATTTTCAATGAATAACTTATCCTCTCTATTGTCGAATGATGGACTGACATTCAGTGTGTCCTACGAGTGATCAACAATGGGTGCATCCGTGGATGAATATAGACATGGGAAGTCATGGATGGCAGGTTCAAAAAATATGTCAGGGAAGAATAGAGGAGGCTCGGATGGAAGGGAATCATCCTTCACCGAGTGTTGATGCTCAATCTCCCACTCATATTCTTCATGAATGACAACGCATGTTGGTTGTGTAACACCAACTCCGTCAATGGATTGTTCCTCATTCACAACAAGTGTGGAGTCTAGAATGGAAGAACACAAGACAATATCATCTGGAGGAACAAGCGAGTGTGAAGATGAAGGTTTTTGAACATAATGCATATGATAACTCAGTGGACTCACAACCAAATATGCGCAAAAATTAAGAAAAGTGATGTTGGGAGGATGTGACAACTGAACAGGTGTGTGAGCATGATCCTTAACATCACTCTGTAGTGGTGGAGCTATTTGATGAGGGGATGGCGAGCAGTCACTTGTGACAGTGACCAGATTTGTCTAGGATTGCACAGCTCCATCACTGAAGAATGTTGAGCGAGGCTTGATTTCAAACTTTTTCTTGGGACGAGAAAATTTTTTAACACAATAATTGAACTGATCCCAGAGATAGAAAAATTTCATCTGGCTCTTCGAAGCTTGAAACTGCGAGTCATGGAATCGCTGCAAAAAATTCATGGGGAGCCTTCCATTGCTGTAACAAATTTTGGTCAAGATGGTCTAGATAAAAATGGTGGAAAGTGTCTTCAATGAGATCACAGAAGTGCTCAAGTTAGTGTACGTTGTCAGCCAATAGGTTGCACAACCACCAAAGTGGAGATTCACGAAGTGTGTATGCAAGCATCAAGCTGGCTCGTTCGTTGGTACATCCATCTTCCTCATGAAGCATGGAAATAAATTCATGTAAGAACTCAGGCCACACCACTTCGCCTTCACCATCATACGTGTAAGTGGACAAGTGATCGAAAAACTCCCTCGTGATTGCGACATCTTCATGATTTGAAAAACATCGAGGAGGGACAAGAGTGAAAGAATCGATGATAGATACGCAAAGGTTGAAAACGAAATGAGAGGAGACATATTTTCATCTGGCCCTTCTTTTAACACCAGAAATGTTGACGGTGCTAAACCCACCAACATGTCAGGGTATCTCCCCGATAATAAGTCCCAATTAGACCTCAGACCATTTGGTGTAGGAGTCTCAATAGTGGGTCGTATGGTAATTCCTTGACCGCGATTTCGCACAGAGGCAAGTAATATAACCTTGTTGGTAGCAAGGGTGTGACAACTGCAGTGAGTCAAGAAAGGTGCATGAGAGGTTCTAACACATGCGGGTTGAGATGAGTGCACCCCTTGGAAACATGTGATAGCATGCAGTTAAGAAGGGAACACACGAGAAAAGATGCATCACAACATGGAAGGCAAGTTAGCAAGCAATCCAAAGTGATGGTTAAACCAATAACACATTTAAGAAATATTCATACATACATACACAGATAGCTAAACATGCATGCGTAAGAAAACCAATACATATATCATTTAGAGTAAACCACATAACATAGACTACAATACAACATATGCATGAAACATGTTGGCTCTTGTTATATTAAGAATTGTAAGTTCCATTCCTATAATACATCCATGTCCAACCACTAGCTCCTATAGCGGAATGTTACAGCCACAAACACCTGCTCTTCCAAAGAGATGTACTAGCTCTTCACAGTGGAAAAGCCAAGGTTCATTACAATACTGTCCAATCTCTCTCCAAGATAGTCTTATCGGAAGCTTGGCTGATGAAAAGCCTATACAATGAGTTATGAGGGACTATTTATAGCAAAGGGTGGGGTGGCCCTTGACATTCCCCTTTGTGACAGTTCAACTACCCTCATGGCTCTTCATCTACTCTATGACTGTTACATCCAACTATCACAACTTTATTTACACTTGACAAGACATTACATTACAATGCACATGTACCCATGTGAGAGAAATGGCTTAAGCAAGCCATGCTTGACATCACTATGACTTAGACAACCATGGAAGTCCAACTCCTCAACATCCTCGCACTGATCAACAGTAACATACTAATTCCAAGATCGGTAGTCTGTGATGGTGTCCATGAGCTCCAAGGTGACATATTTCTGGAACCTGACTCTTGCCTCCATAGCATCTGGGTACATTGCTTGGGCTCCTCTATCCAACTCGTCTGTAAGCATGCTCATCATTGTCTTCAATGCAGCTGGAGTAGCAACATACTTGTGCATGATGTCTGCACTGATGGGCAAGTCTGGGCTGTAGCAATGGATGTCAACTCGTCAAAGTATGAGTAAAGCTCCAGTCGAACCTGTGCCTTTATCTTCACTTGGGTGGGAGTCCCAATAAATGGGATCATGTGTGCACGCACCACAACATCCATACTCTTGAACGCACATGCATGGGAAGCCTATATACTAGAGATGAGTTGCGGGAGCTTTTCATAGTTCCGGATCTGACTTTGTATATGTGCCTTCAGCTCGACTGCACTAGCCTTCATCATCTTAGGCAAGTAAAGAGGGGCTCCCTTATATCTCATCGTCCATGTTTGCATGTAATTAACAACAGCATGCAAGTTCGTCAAGATGCTTACTCTTCTAACACATCATTGTTGCCATCCATTGAGATGGATGACCGCCTTATGCATGGTGCCAAACTTGGAGTACAACGCTTGCATAATTGTGTCAAGGGACAATACTTCATCTAGTATTTCCTTCTTCAGTTCAGCTTGGGCAAACGTTGTCCCCAACTCTTCTCCTTGCTTGGTCATCTGAAGTTCTTTAGCCATTCACTCATTTTCATCTATCAGAAAGCGAACACTTGAGCTAGTCACTTCGGCATACACTCTAGTTGCATTGGCCAAGGCTGCTAGATGTTTACACACGTCAGACACAATCACTCATTCCTTAATTTCCGTAGGAGATGTATGATTATCTGGATTCGACACTCTACAAGACTGCACAACTCTATGTTGAGACTTATTGAATGAGATGTTGTGCATCTCTACTTCTAGCAATCTCTGAGGATCTCAGTGCCTCCTTGATCGCTTGAGAATTGCTCATCATCTGGATGTGGTGAAGTAGGTAAGTCAACCTCTTAGTGATGAGGCATAAGGTCAATGTCCTGTTTTGATTCCCATTGCTCCATATCTATATCCAACTATTGAAGTGCTTGCTCTATCTCACAAGCGAAGTCCTGCTCCTACCATGGTTCACCTTATCTGCCTGATGCCGGCTATTCTGATAAATCCACTACTATTACAGGAACGGTTTCATCTATTTGCACATGTTGCGTCCCCTCCTGTACATGTTGCTACTGCACTTTCCTCTCATGCTTGCGCAGCTCTTGTTCCTTCCAGATTTTCTCCTTCAGCTCATGCAACTCCTTCTCTGCTTCCTCCATTCTTCTATTTTCCCTTCGTCTTTACATGATTTGCTTGTGGTGTTGCTGCCTCTTCGCCTCTATAGCCATAACTGTTTTCTTCACAAGTGGATCTACTCGGAATTTTAAGATTTTCTCTTCCTCCATGCAATAAAAAATCTTCCTCTTGCCCTTGTCATGCGTTGAACATTTGTATGAAGGTGTCAGACGGTGAGGCATACCAATCAGCAATGTCTATCATTGCTTCCATTGCTTCCTTCGACATGTAGGGTGGATCCTGTTCGAATATCATCTTGTAAACTGGGGTGACAAAATGATCGGACAGTCGTGTGATTACTCCTCTGAAGCTGCATTCAGATAACAACTTACAATATGTGTTCACAGCAGTCTCCGCTGGTGACCATGCCCACTCCAAGCCCGGGAACTCTTGTCAGGCACAGATTGCATCTAAGATGTAGTCAGACATGTAGATATCTGCTTTCATACCTCCGGGTGATTGTCGAGCCTTCGTTACATGTTCCTTCAGCTGATGAGCCAACATGCTAGACCAGTTACATGGTTTACCCTCTCTGGCCAGTTGGTCCAACGCGATCACCCAACTTTGTGGGAAGGTTTTCATGCTTTCTTAGGCACATAGTCAACATGCAAATATGACCAAGTATTGATATGCCTTCTACAGTATGTTCATCTTATAGATCTGGTTGTGTGTCATCCTGAATCTAGCCGACTCCTTTACCCAGTTCTTCAGAATGTCTCTGGAGTTTACACTGTTGTTGGGTAAGATGAAAGGAGTTTCCATGATAGTCACGAGCTTCGACATCTAATACATCTCATCATAATATTGTGCGCAGATGGTAGCAAGATTTGTTCCACTGGCACTGCTCAGAGTCATCGCCTCGGGATTAGTGTGCAAGAAGATCCAATGTATCATGTCCGCGCATGGGAACGCGGGGTATCTACATTTTTTTTTTCACTTACTGGTTCACGGATACCCGGGTCAGTGGGTAGCCACTACGTCCAGCGTTTTAAACACTGAGTGGACGCCACCCGAAGGGCATCAACACCCCTCGGCCTATTTACTGACCTAACCCCAAGAGCTTTCAGGATTCGACCCTGTGACCTCCCATTGGCGAGGCACTTGATTTGACCGATTGAGCTAACTCTTGGGGTTGCGGGCTATCTACATTTAGTTAGGTACAAGCTGGACTTGTGAATGTTCACATACACCTGACGGTCTTCGAGGTCTTCCGCAAAAGTGCCTGCAAATGCTTCATTGACCTCTTGCCATTTCAGCTTGATGTCCTTGTCTAGAAATAGCTTGGTATCTTCATAGATCGATATACATGCATAAACCTCCTCAACTACTACTCAAGTTGCACTTTCGTTAGTGTACTATGATCCTGCTCTCTTGGAGGCCATTGGTCATGTACTGCTAAGAGGCAGATGAACACCTAAAAGATCTCGAGACAAAGCAACATGCATGGAAAGAAATCTATCAGCGAAAACCAAAGCAAATTCGGGGATTGACATAACACATACCTAGGGAATGATAGCCAAAGATTGCGTAATTTTCTCTGGGAGGCTGGGTGATTGGCTGCCAGAACTGCACAAAAGGTAGTCTGGGCTGTCTAGGATGCAAGATTGGCTGCTAGATTTGCGCAATGCGCAATCTAAGCTAACTACTGACTACTGGAATTGTGCAATCCACCATTCTAGCTGACAATGACTGCAGGCTCAAGGACTTCATTACACAATTTCCTAGGCCATCAGTAACTGTCCCTCATAAATGCACAAAGGGGTCGTGGAGGATAATTCCTGGGAAGAAATGCACATTTTTGGTGAGGAAGACAAAGTCTTCCTTCCTGGATTGCGCAATGTTGTCTTGGTGAGGCAGAGTCCGGGCCAAGGTTGGCCAGACTCGCAGACGGGCAACTGAAAGAAAATATGAAAGTGAATGCAATGTAACACTAAGTGAATGCAATGTGACACTAAGTGAAAGCAGAAGTGATTGATCATGCATGCAAACATTGAATGAAAAATTCCGTAAAAAGATCAACATGTATGTGGGTGAAGCGAATTGCCGAATCGGCAAATGTTTGTGCAAAACAATTTCAAGCATGTGACAACAGTGAGATAGCAACGAAAACTGAAACGGTGCTAGTACAAGCTAGTATGCATGTAAACAACAACAAGCATTCAAAGAGATCAAGCAAACAACACTCACACAAGTGAAACCACACAATGAGATAGAAATGTTGAAAAAGAAAAGTTGGGACAACTTACCCGTGAATAGTTGAGCCGGATGTGTCGAAGAGTTTTGGATGTGTCGTGGAATGTCAGAACTCCAAGATCGATGTGAAAGAGTAAGATTTGATGCGTCAAATAAATAAGTTTGAGCTCATGACGTGCATGCCACAAATCTAGGAAGAAGCGACACTTGGAAGAAAGTTTCTAGAATGAACTTTGCATGTAACCTCTGGTTGCTAAAAATAGCTTCCTAAATCAAGGGATGCTTTTTGCATGTTTCCTTTTGCTATTCTGAGAAAAAGCAAGCCATGTATGCAAGTCAAGTTTCCTTGGTCCCAGGTGAAACTGGTCAACCCAACTGCTCATGCATGAGGCTGTTCAACTACTGAGAGAAAATGCACATTTCTGGGTGGGAGTTGTGCTAGCTACCCATGAGATTTGTGCAATTTCTTAGCAGAGCAGTGGGTTGTTGCCCAGGATTGCGCAATTCTTGGGCTAAGCAGGCCTACTGGGGATGATTGCGCAGTTTTCTGGGTGAAGCCTGACTGGCAAGATTGCACAATTTTGGAGCCTAGCGGGTTGCGAGACAGAATTGTGCAATTTCTTGAGGGAATGCTGGTTGCCCTCCAAAACTGCGTAATTTTTGGGGGGAGATGCTCAACCTGCAACTGGACCAAGTCTGGGTGAACACCCTGTGAAGAGAATGCATCAAACTTTGATCGACAGACTGTCTTTGTGCAAGAAAAACGCTGAAGCTTGTATACTTGATGAAGCAAGACAAGATGCTATAAAAAATTGGTAGGGAGGCTCCAAAACGAAGCTAAAGCAAAATCTTAGAGGATGGTGGTAGACGCTACAACAGAATGTAACACTTGAAATTAAGAGGAAGTGTTAAAAATAATCTCTCTTAATAATCTAAGATATTTTTAGAAGAATACTTCTCCAAATTATTAGTCTAAATATTTATAAAAAAATCTATGTTACTAATAGATATAGATATCTCTAGAAATAGAGAGGCTTAGTTAATTCAGTTTTAGATAATTCTACATAATTCCTAGTCGGTCCTAAAATCTATTTAATGCTAAAAAGGGTATACCGCTATTACCAAAACTCAAAATTTTAGTTAAAGCAATTTTCTTAAATTTTAAATTTTCTATGCACTAATTTCTATGCACTAAATATCGATTAGAATTAAGAGATTGCTATTTTTCTATGATTACACTATCACTAAATCATCATTAGTAAATACATTACGTTGAGAAAAAAACCATAAAACTAAAAACTAGCATTAAGACTAATAATTGTTAAAAAAAGTGCTGCCCAATTTGTCAAGAGATAGATTTATAATTTCGTACAGTTTCAAAATAGAGTATTAAAAACCAATAAAGCTACCTAATTATTGAAGGGATAGATTTCTGGTTCAAAAATCTTGCCACCGGGATATTGTCGCTTTAATTTTCCGGGAGCGATGGCTAATTTTTCGGGAATAGTTTGTCAATGCTTGCGTTGAATGTTAATGGACGTCTTAGAAAATTCGGAGAAAATTCGAAATTTTAATATTTTATTGCACATCAAATAACGATTGATAGGAGGACCACTCCGTTCCTTCTTTTTCAAAATTTACTTTTGACCGACTTCCAAAAAGCAACCATTGTTCACCGCACATAGTTTCCGAACTAAGTGGTTAGGATGATGTCTGGACAATGACAATTTATTGACTTTGGAGCGATCAAGCTGCCATTTCATGCTGTTTGCCTCTTTCTCCATTACCATTTCCTTGATCTTCTGAGTGTATTTGCAGAACGGGTTTTCTTACATTGGTTGCCATTCGCCTTTATTAAATTGAAGCCACCTCTGATTAATTTTTAGCTCCAAAGAGAAGATCAGCAGATCATACGCATGAGCATGAGAATAGGTGTTCTGCTTCTTAAAAATCTAATGCCTCTCGCCGTTGATTTTTGCCTTGGTGTTGCATCTGTTTTTTTCCTCTTCCTACTGTTCTCAACATCATGTCTCGGCAGTCAATACGAGGATTGTCGAAGTTCAAATACAGTTACATGTGGGGATGTTGAATTCGGGTACCCTTTTGGGAAAAATGGCAGCGGTTGTGGTGACCCCGACTTTCAGCTACACTCATGTGATTACCAGAGCCATGCTCTGATCAATATCGGTGGAGAAGACTATCATATAATGGAGTCCTCGTATTTGGCGAATAGCAGCTTACAAAGAATCTTGACAATTGTTAACGACAATCTGTGGGGCACTAACTGCACTCTTTCAGGTAACTACTCTCATTTCTGGTGGCCTGGTTCTCATTTTCAGATCGCCGATGGGTACACTAATCTCACGCTTTGGAAGCCCTGCGATCAAATTCATGGGAGCTTTCATGGAAATTTGAGCTTATGTGGCGATGAGTGGTACTACAGTTTGAGTCCACATTTAAACCCTGAGAGGAAGCCCTTCTGTAACGCATACCAACTACCAATTAAGAACTCTTCTACTCAGTCCATAGATAATCAGACTATACAAGGACAGGGTTTTGAGGTAATATGGAGCGTTGACCCGAACAGATATCAAAGTTGTGGTGTTTGTTACGATAGTAAGGGGGGTTGTGGTTATCAAATTTCAAAACCGACGACGTTTCTTTGCTATTGCCCCGATGGCACATCTCATCCAGACAAATGCCCCAGCAATGGTATGTTTCTCCATCGCCTTCTGCAAATTTGATTACAAAGCTTAGACTTGCTCGAATTCTCAGAATCTGTTAACAAATATCAAATGCTTCAATTTACCAGTACTCTCGAATCATGTTATGTCTATGTATTTCGTCGTCATGTGTGCATTTCCTTACCAAAAACTGCAGGTACTCAAGATTCAGGAGGTCGAAACATGTCTTCTGTCATAATAGGTAAATATAATTTCGTCCAATTCAGTATCGAGGTGAATTTCCATTTTGTTCAGTCAGTATTCTCTGCCTGGTTAGATGATATCAATCTATTCATTATACCGCAGGTTGCTCCGTGGTAGGGGTTGCGTTGACAGCAGTGGCAATAGTAGTGTTGCTAAAGTTTTATTCAAAGAGGAGAAACCCTCCTACAGATAGTTCTACATCAAAAGTGGAGAAATTCCTGCAGGAATATGCTTATGAAATGCCAACCAGATATACACTCTCTCACCTCAAGAAGATCACAAACAACTTTGCAGAAAAGTTGGGAGAAGGAGGTTTTGGCGTGGTGTATAAAGGAAAGCTTCGTTCCAATGAAGTTCTAGTCGCTGTCAAGATTCTTGATAGGCATAGACACAGCGAGGCCCAATTCATGAATGAAGTGGCTACCATTGGTCGGGTCCATCATGTCAATTTGGTTCGGCTGTTAGGGTATTGCTTCGAAAATCCTACAAGCGCACTGGTATATGAATTCATGATCAATGGATCTCTGGACAAATTTCTATTTGCCGAAAAAGAGAAGGGACAAGTGTTAACGTGGGAGCAATTGTATTCAATAGCTTTGGGCGCTGCTCGTGGAATTGCATATTTACACAATGAGTGCGAGAAGCGCATCATACACTTCGACATCAAGCCTCACAATATATTGCTGGACGCCGACTTCACACCAAAAGTTTCTGATTTCGGTCTGGCAAAATTCTGTGCAAAGGGAGACGACCATATCTCAATGACGGCCGGGAGAGGGACGCCAGGATATGTTGCGCCAGAGTTGTGTGACAAAAATGTGGGCCTTGTTACAGATAAGTCAGATGTCTATAGTTTTGGAATGCTGTTGCTGGAGATTGTTGGGGGTAGAAAGAACATCGATTGGAGGGTGAGCCGTTCAAGCCAGTTTTATTTTCCTGAATGGGCTTTCAACCTGCTTGAGAGCGGGGAGTTGGGGATGAGATTGAGAGGTGGGATCAGAACAGAAGATGAGGAGAAGGCAAGGAAACTGACTAAAGTTGGATTGTGGTGCATACAATACAACTACGTAGATCGTCCTTCTATGAGCAGGGTTGTTCAAATGTTAGAAGAAAATGGAGTCGACGTGCCCGATCCTCCCGTGCCCTGCAATTCCTGGGCTTCAACTGAAACACCTTTACTGCCTTGGACTGAAGGATCTTCTTCGACTGGTAGTTATACAGTGCCGTCTTTGCATGGTTAGGAATCTGTCCTCCGTGCCAATATTATGGTAGGCAATTGACTCAGCTATAGATGGGGTCGTTAACTTGTCAGTTGCAGATGCACACGTGTTTGGTGGCCAATTGACTCAGCTATAGATGGGGTCGTTAACTTGGTGGAGCACACATGTATTTGGTGGCTCGGGCATGGGAAATCCCTCATGCTCACTTGAAACACATTACCTGCGTCTATTTGTTGTTGCGCTTTTAGAGGGGACCTAAGATATGGGGTTTATGCATTTGTCAAAATATTTATCGTTGGCTTTTAGAATAGGGCCAATATATGAGGTCCGTGCGTTCTTAAATATCTGGCTGTATATTTGATAAATGTATGTTAGTAGTATACATGTTACTTTTTATTGGATTTAACCCTTCCCCTAAACAATAAAACAAGTGGATACATGTTGCCTCCACGCAACCATAGATGTGAGTGTTATCCTTGAAAAAGCTATTAATCTTGAGGTTACCTATCTTTGCTCCGCATAATAAAACAGAATCTGTAGGTACGACAGCTTTTGAAAAAGCATAATGGTTGTTTAATTCTTTTAAATTGGTTTCCACTTGTCATTAAAGAGACTTAACGAATACTTTACATGATAAAGAAGGAGAAACCGTTAATATTAAACATAACCAATTTAAATATATCAACATTATAAATTGAGAAATTCGTTAATTTTTAAAATAATTTTATTAAAAAAATTACAAATTCAAAATTCGAAATTTTTATGTTCGCATAATAATAAAACTATATTTGTTTTTGGAGTAAATTATTTATTTATAATGAAATGTGGGAAACTTGTTTTTTAAATTAGTATATCTGCATGTATATTTATTCTTAAATAATATATATATTTTTTTAGGGGGGCGGGGCCCGTTGAAGAAGCTATATATATCGACAAATATTTACAATCTATACATAGTACAATCATCATTGGCCATGGCTCAAATACGCTGCAGCGCAGCTCCACAAGAATTGAAACCGGCCGGGGGCATGCAAACCGACCGCCCCGACCGTTACAATATGCACTATATATATATAAAGAATGAAAAAGAAATTTATTTATTTCAATGTATAGTTTATATTATTAAAAATATTATAAATTTTTTTCTTTCAGGGTTTAAGTGTATATTATTGATGTAATAAATTATAGAGAGATTCTTGTTGTGTTATGGGTTGTTTGGTTTGGAAATTGAGCCAATTACACAGGTTAAGCTAATTTATATTGCACATGTTTTTCTTAATTAGCATGTTAGTATGAAAGAGTAATTGTAACTAAAGCAGTTATATGGAGGATTATAAAAGTATTAATTCAAATAAGCTTGGCCTTCTTGGCAAAAATAAAAATTAAGGACGTTTGCCATACTTAAACTAAGAGAGTAGATAAAGACATAAGATGACCTAGAAATTGCCACTAATTGACCTCTCAGATGGATTCTCCTCCAAGAGCTCTGCTGACACTACCCATAGACCCTCCATGACCATGACCTTTGCATTCAGGATAATTGACAAGGAGAGACCCAATCGTAAAGGACTATGAGTGAGCCGCACCTACCAACATTTGGACCTAACCTTCCTGAGCATGAACCATGCAAACAACCCAAGGAGATAATCCGAATTGGATCCTAAAACACTCTCTAAGTTTTCATAGCTCTGTAAAATTCATGCCAAAGTTTCAAAGAATTACAAAGGTCGAGCTTATCAAAAATATCCTCGGAACAGTTGTAAATTGTGAGCAGCGTGGAGCAACGAGGACCCTCGGTCAAGCGCGTAGGACCGTTGGCCCATGGTAACACGAGCTGTCACGAAACAACAAAGCGAGAGGTCTTTTGAGAAACAGGGGGAGGTTTCTGATATGTGATTAGCAACGCTAGTCGCATATTGCCGGGCAAACCCCTTCGAGAAGAAAAAGCCCTGAGCGACCCAGACCCGAAAAGTCAAAAATTGTACGGAATTCGCCGATTCCATCAGAGGCGGGTCCCACACCAAAACCGGTAGGATATCGGAAGGCCTTCGAGTGGTAAGCGGTTTCAACCAAGTCCTACCTGATGCCACACACTGCGTGCCACACATCTGGCGGAAGAGAGAGAAAACCGCTCACATCGGACGGGTAAACATCTTGCTACTTACCCGATTGATATGGACGGAGACTGTACGATCTGGAAGCTCTAGATCGACGGTGGAGATGCGATCCGACGGATGACCGGATTCAACGGGGTAAATAGGCCGAGTTGTATAAAGTTTGAAGTCCGGCATGAACGATGAGTTGGCAGAGGGATCGTGTTCGTGGGCATTCTTGGAGCTAACGATAAAAACGGTCGTTTCGCAGACATCCAAGAGAATCGAAACTCAATTCGTTACGAAACAGGTGGCCACCTCCCTGTGAGGCGTTACATAGTGATGATGACGCAGAACAGGGGAATTCGAATGGATAGAGGCAGGGAAACCAGAAAGCTGGGAAGTGGAAACGAACAGTCAAAAGAACAGACTGGCTTTAAAGCCATGAACTGACAGAGACAGAGCTAGAGGAGAGTTAGTTAGACGTGGAAAGCTAAGAGAAAAGAACAGAGCAAAGAAGCCGAGCTGACCTGAAGGCAGCATCGAGTCAGATAGAGCCAGAGAGAGTCCAAGAGTCTGTGTACTCCAGAGAAGGCTTGAGAGGTTCAAGCAAACTCCTCAGCATAGGCCTGTCATGTATGAGTCTCAGATTGGGCTCATACTACTGTGACTAATAAAGGTCGAGTTTTAGTAAGGAGAGTCTGTGTACTCGAGGGACTTGGGGGATCCAAGTCCAGTCCTACTAATTTATATCTGTTTAGTGAGACTCGAATTGAGCTCACTATTATAAAAACTCTGCCTTGAAAACATAATAGAGAGGCCACCACTGAAGGTTGGACCGAGAGACATAGCCCAAGAGCATTGGGTGAACTCCTTATTAAACTTGTTGTGTTTACATGTTTTGCCTATTATGTTTTCTCTAACTGCCTCAGTGTCTATGTATTTCGCAATCTTAACGATCCATTGCATAAAGTAACATAGGCACATCCATTCACATGAGTCTGTAATACTTTAATTCTTTGTCATAGAAAAATTCCAGATCAAGTGGTATCAGAGCTCTAGGTTACTAAGGTTAGAAAAGCTTGTGCTAGATTTTGTTGTTGAATGCTAACTAGATCAAAGCTTAAATTAGGAGAAGGAGAGTTGATTGAAGCTAACCCTGAAATTGGAAGAGTCTACCCTAAGAGGAAAATGTCAGAGGAAAACCCCTTGGAATCAGACTCCCAGTTCATGGATGGTTTCCTTACCATGAAAGCCATGGTGGAGGAAATCTATAGGGAATTTAAGAAAGGTAGAGATGAAGATTCATCAAACTCCAAACAAGACAAAGGAGTAGAAGAATCTCTCCTTCATTACCACTCTAAAGGCAAAGAGAAAGAAGAAAAACTTCCCACACCTCCTAGTAGCCCTGAAAATAAAAAGAAAGCATCTTTTATTAAATTAGATGTTAAATTTGATTTTCTGATATATGATGGAGAGTTGAATGCAGAGAAGCTGGATAATTGGATTAGACAGATTGATGTTTATTGCAGAGTGAAGAGCATCGATTTAGACAAGAGTAAGATTCAACTAGCTAGCCTATGCCTTGAAGGCACTGCCTTGGTATGGTGGGAAGGCAGGACACAAGCTGACATAGAGAAACATGGTAAGATTCTTTATGTCTGGAGTGAATTTGTTTATGCAATTAAAAAGCAATTCTATCCACTAGCCTATATGTAGCAAGTCATGATGAGCTAGCAAACTCTTCGCCAATTAAAAGGGAAAAGTGTACAAGGTTACACCCAAGAATTTAGGAAAAGAGCTTTGGTTCTAGGAATTTCTTTAGACTCACTTGAAACTCTGCTGAAGTATATAGGTGGTCTCCACAGCTACTTAAGGCACAATATTGTCATGTTTAATCCCACTAGCATAGATGAGGTATCTGTTTAGGCTATGCATCTAAAGGCTAGAGGAAAGAATGTGAACCCAGAAGTTGGGGGATCATCAAAACCCACTGCAAGCAAGAATAAGGAGAAAAGAAAACAGAAATGGAAAGAGAGGAAGACAAATAATGCACAAAGGACCAAATCTTCATGCACTCGCTGTAAGAAGGATGGGCATGATGATGAACACTGTTGGATTCTGCATCTGGAGTTGAAACCCAAGAAATACGAGGGCAAAAATAAGAAAACTGTTGCAGCTATTCAAAAGGATTGGGGGTCAGACTCAGGGGATGAAACAACAATCGCAGTATAAAAGGTAAAAATTCTGAAGCATCTACTAGTAATTCTGCACAATCTACTGATAATGAAGAAAATGAGAGGAAAAAACATGAGCTTTTTCATATTCGAGTTATTTCCAAACATCAAAAGATTGATACTTTGTTTGATAGTGGCTCACAAGTAAATTTAATTTCTGAAGCAATTGTAAAGAAGTTGGGATTACTAGCCACACCTCACATGAAACCATATCCATTAGGTTGGTTATGTGATAAAGCAAAGCTACAAGTGACTAGAAAATGTAAACTTAAGTTTTCTTTTGGGTCAACATTTGTAGATGAGGTTGAGTTAGATATAGTTCCTTTAGATATATGTGGAATTGTTTTAGGAACTCCTTACTTGTATGATAGAAAATATGTTTTCTATAGAGCTGAGAACAAGTATCAACTTGTTAAAAACGGAATCGAATATATTGTAAGAGCTCATAAGCTCAAGAATAATTATACTCTCATAAACTAAGGGCAGATGAAAAGAATTGTAAATTCATGCAAACAATTTTTACTGATGGTTGTAAAGGAAAAGAAACCTAATAAAACCAATGTATTTGAGGGTTGTGATGCTAAACAGCAAGCTGATTTAGAAAAAGTTGTTTCAGAATATGATATACTATTTCAAGAACCTAAAGGTCTGCCACCCAAAAAGGAAATAGTACATGATATTAATTTGCAACAAGATGCTCCATTGCCTAACATCGGAATGTACAAGTTGTCTGCTTTAGAGAATGCAGAAATCAAGAAGCAGGTATAGGAGTTGCTCGAGAAAGGGTTCATAAGACCTAGCACATCGCCATGTGGGTCTCCAATTGTCTTGGTGAGAAAGAAAGATGGCTTATGGAGAATGTGCATTGATTACCGAGCACTGAATAAGATAACAATAAAAAATCGTTATCCCCTTCCTCGCATAGATGATCTATTAGATCAGTTGAAAGAAGCTGTTTATTTTTCCAAGTTGTACTTGCATAGTGGCTATCATCAGGTCAGAGTTGCATAGAAAGATGCATGGAAGACTACTTTCAAAACAAAGCAGGGATTATATGAGTGATTGGTTATGCCTTTTGGCTTAACTAATGCTCCTGCTACTTTCATGAGAGCAATGAATGATGTACTCAGACCTTTTATTGATGATTTTATCATTGTATATTTGGATGACATTCTTATATTCAGTAAAACACGGGAAGAACATTTAAAGCATGTTATGAAGTACATCTATATGTTTTGAAAAGAGAAAATCTTTATGTTAAACTCTCAAAATGTGAATTTGGCAAAGCATCTTTGAATTATTTGGGTCATATTGTAGGGGGTGGTGAATTGAAGATAGATCCCTCCAAGGTTGCAGTCATTATAAACTGGCCTAAACCCAAATCTGCTACAGAAGTTAGACACTTCCTAGGAGCAACACAATATTGGAGAAAGTTTATTTCTAATGTTTCCTTAATTGCAGCTCCCTTACATGCTTTAACATGATTGAACAAGGTGTTTCAGTGGGGAGGCAAACAACAGAAAGCCTTTGACACCTTGAAAGAAAAGATTAGTACAACACTAGTACTAGCACTGCCCGATCTTCAAAGACCATTTGAGATTGAAACGGATGCCAGTGACTATGCCATGGGAGCAGTGTTGATGCAGCACAGTAAACCCATATGTTATCATTCTGAGACATTTAATTCTGCAGTAGTTAACTATCCCACATATGATAAAGAATTGTATGCATTAGTACAGAGTGTGAAAAAGTGGAAACATTACTTAATGGGCAAAGAGACAGTTATACATACTGATCATCAACCACTTCAATATTTACACTCCCAAACTAAGTTGCAGCAATCAAGACACTATAGGTGGATGGGTTTTCTACAACAGTTTCATCTTGTCATCAGATATAAAAAGGGCATACACAATAAAGTTGCAGACATGTTGTCCAAACCAATCATAAATGCATCTACTACACTTTAGCATAATTCAGTATTGCATGAAAGCTACATTGAACAGTATGCTCAAGATATAGATTTTAAAGATGTATATGCAACTTTAAGTCAAGGAAAACAAGTAGGAGAATTGGATTATCATGTTAAGGACCAGCTCTTGTATCATTTTGGGAAGTTATGCATTCCAAAAATGAAAGAGTAAAGATAATTCGAGAAGCACACACTTCTCTAATATCAGGTCACTTTGGTGTAAGTAAAACAGTTGCAAAGATTTTGTTATTGGCCAAAAATGAATGAGACAGTTTCTAGATATGTAAGAGGGTGTACTATGTGTGCTAAAAGCAAGCCCAACAATAGAAAACTAGGCTTGTACACTCCCCTACCAATTCCTTCTCATCCTTGGGAAAGTGTTTCCATAGACTTTGTTGGAGGACTGCCTAGATCTAGAAAAGGTCATGACTATCTATATGTTGATGTGGATAGGTTCAACAAAATGTGTATTTTAATACCTTGTAACAAACAGATTACAGCTGAACAAACTGCAAAGTTGTTCTTTCAGCATATATGGGTTCATTTTGGATTACCCACTTCCATTATATCCAATCGAGATACCCAATTTTCTGGGAAATTTTGGTCGATTTTGTGGGAATTGATGGACACCAAACTGAAAAAGAGCACATCTTTTCATCAGCAAACAGATGGCCAAACAGAAGTGGTCAACAAGACAGTGATCCAGTTTCTCAGAGGCTATTGCAACAAGCATCCCAAGCTTTGGGATGAACATTTATGTTATGTGCAGCATGCTTACAACCGAGCTAAACATTCTTCTACACAGAGATCTCCTTTTGAGACCTGTTTTGGTTTCAAATCAAGGTCTCCCTTGGATTTTGTCTTTGGTAAAGACATAGCAGTTGATGGACACAGTGATGTGGACAAGGCAACCAAGTTCATTGAACAAATCCAAAAGATTCACCAGGCAGTACAGGAACAGTTGGAAAAGAGCCAAGCCAAGTACAAGGCAAGGCATGATAAGCATCGGATGGAGCATAGTTTCCAAGTTGGTGATCAAGTCTGGTTATATATCAGCAAAGACAGAATGCAAGGTGAAGGTAAGAAGTTGAAGCCAATAAGGTATGGACCTTTCAAGATACTTGAGAAAATTGTTGGGAATGCTTTTCGCCTTGATTTACCAGCTTACATGCACATCTACTCAGTTGTTAATGCAAACAGCTTGAGACTATTTGAACATTCATTAATTGAAGATCCTGAAGAGCAGAGTTAATTTCCTTCTATTGATGATCTTGCCTGAATATCTCAATGAGTTGCAGGAAGATACAGTTCTGGACAGGAAGGTGAGAACCACGTGCATAGGAGATGTTGAGTACCTCAGGATTGGACTCAAAGGTTCAAAACCATGCAGTGCGAATTGGATAGAAATTGGGCAAGCGAGGAATCTATACCCTCGCTTGATTGATGCTTAAAAACCAACTTTTGGTGGTCCAAAAGATTTTTCAGTGGGAAGGCCATGATCCGAATAGGATCCTAAAACACTCTCTAAGTTTTCATAACTCTGTAAAATTCATGCCAAAGTTTCAAAGACTTACAAAGGTTGAGCTTATTAGGAATACCCTCGACACAGTTGTAAATTGTGAGCAGCGCGGAGCAACGAGGACCCTCGGTCAAGCACGTAGACTGTTGGCCCATGGTAACGCATGACAGCGAAACGAGAGGTCTTTTTAGAAATGGGGGGAGGTTTTTGATATGCGATTAGCGACACTAATCACATATCGCTAGGCAAACCCCTTCAAGAAGAAAAAGCCCCAAGCGACCTGGACCCGAAAAGTCAAAAATCGTATGGAATTCGCCGATTCCATTAGAGGTGGGTCCCACACCAAAACCGGCAGGATATTGGAAGGGCTTCAAGCTGTAATTGGTTTCAACTGAGTCTCGCCCAATGACACACATTGGGTGCCACGCATCTGGTGAAAGAGAGAGAAAACTGCTCACATCAGACGGGTAAACGTCATGCTACTTACCCACCCGATATGGATGGAGACTGTAGGATCTGGAAGCTCCAGATCGATGGTGGAGATGCAATTCGATGAATTACCAGATTCAACGGGGTAAATAGGTCGAGTTGTATAAAGTTTGAAGTTCGGCATGAACGATGAGTTGGCAGAGGGATCATGTTTGCAAGAATTCTTGGAGCTAACAGTAAAAACGGTCATTTGACAGACGTCCAAGAGAACTGAGACTCAGTTCGTTATGAAACAGGTGGCCACCTCCCTGTGAGGCATTACACAGTGATGATGACGCAGAACAGGGCAATTCGAATAGATAGAGGCAGGGAAACTAGAAAGTTGGGAAGCAGAAAAGAACAGTCAAAAGAATAGACTTCCTTTAAAGCCATGAACTGATAGAAACAGAGCCAGAGGAGGGTTATTTAGATGCGGGAAGCTAAGAGCAGAGAATAGAGCAAAGAAGTCGAGCTGACCTAAAGGCAGCATTGAGTCAGACAGAGCCAAAGAGAGTCAGAGAGTCTGTGTACTCCAAAGAAGGCTTGAGAGGTTCAAGAGAACTCCTCAACATAGGCCTGTCATTTATAAGTCTCCGATTGGGCTCATACTACTGTGAGCCGTAGAGGTTGAGTTTCAGTAAGGAGAGTTTCTGTACTCTAGGGACTTGGGGGATCCAAGTCCAGTCCTATTGATTTATATCTGTTTAGTGAGGCTCGAATTGAGCTCACTATTTTAAAAACTCTACTTTGAAAACATAATAGAGAGGCCACCATTGAAGGCTGGACCAGGAGATGTAGCCCAGGAGCATTGGTTGAACTCCTTATTAAACTTGTTGTGTTTACATGTTTTGCCTGTTATGTTTTCTCTAACTGCCTCAGTGTCTATGTATTTCACAATCTTATCGATCCATTGCATAAAGTAACATAGGCACATCCATGCACATGAGTCTGTAATACCTTTAATTCTTTGTCCTAGATAAATTCCAAATAAGGAGAAGTGCTACAATTGAAGTGAGCACTAGCGCTTGAGAAAGCATCAAAAGTAGTAACATTAAGTTCAGGCACTATGAGCAACATTTTGACTGATTCCATGCTTTACATTTGCTAAACAATATCAGTTCACATTCACATCACTTGGAATTAATGCTTACATCCTATATTTGTAATGTTGGTTTATGAGTTATTGGTGATGGTTGAGAAATTCTCTCAACCTAAGTTAGATCTCACAAACTCTATATTATAGATTAATATCTGAATCTAAAATGTATGTATGTTGATGCATACACCTTTGTGTGAAATATATGAGTTCTTTCAACCATTCTTAACTTGGTATAAGAGCGCTAGGCTCGTGCTGGGATTGTGGGAGAGGTTGTGAGAGTAGTGGACTGTACATATTCTGAACACTAATGTTTGTAATGGTGTATCAGCGAGGAGCGTGACGGTAATTAGAGAGGTGTAGGTGCAATTTGGACACACAGGTCCCAAGATCAGAGCTTTATAACATTCAGAAGTTGACCCTGCACTTGGTACTCCCTCTCCGCGGTGGTTGTGAAATTTGAGGCTGATGTTGTCAACTGTAGGAGATTGGAGGTGTAGCGCGATGACAAGGTGGAGGATGTTGTAGAGAATGAGCCATGTTGAGACTGGTGCACTAGAGGATCATTGTTGTCATCGTGAGTTAGAATAAGCCATGGAGCGTTGAATTTTTTCTATCCATGAGTTCACTGTACATTTCAACGTTTTTTTTTGTATTGTTCGAATTTCATCGGAGGCATGTGATTTTCACAGAGCAGTCGAGTCATTTTTTACTTGCAGAAAGGTACATCAATGCTGAAGTTTAAAAAGGCATTTTCTTCTTTCATTATGGAGTTCATGGTTCTAGAAAATTTAGTGGTCTAAATTTCTCCTCATGGAAAGTTAAAATTCAAATGCAATTAATGAAGAAAAATTTGTGGGGCATAGTGAATGGTTCAAAAGTGGCACCTATAGATGCCAAACAGTTAATTGAATGAAAAAAGGGAGATGACAAAGCTAATTCCATTATTGGACTTTCTCTTGTTGGCATTATGGCATATATTTGGCACTATGACACAAGTATTGTCCTTGATGGCAACTCACTCAGAAGATAGATCATAGTTCAGACTCTTAGAATGAAGAAAAAGAGATATACGCAAGTTCCCTATTGACAAAGCCGTGTGTACATGTGAGTTACGCAGACCAAAAGACACGTATAGCATACACATGCACTTTCACGGAAGGAAAGGCACGTACATGTTGGAAAACTTAGTTTTGGTCAGTGGTATACAGTCCATTGTATTGTGATCCATGGTATTGGTCCAAGGTATATTATCCGAAGTGTTGACCCCAGGTATTTGGTCCAAGGTATTAGTTCTAAGTGGTTTTGGTCCATGGTATTGAGTAAGGCCTAAGACTATAAAAGGAGGAGAAGATCATTAGGCAAAGGCACTCAAGTATTGAATATTTGATGAAGAGCAAGATCAAGAATACATATTATTGGGCATATCTGGATCTGAATCAAGGATGAACCTTAGCGCTTGATGAAGGATAAGATCTATTGATGGGTCAAGATCTTAAGGCTTCAAGTGAAGTATCTTTATGTGGTTTTGATCTTTTATCTGAATAATTGGCGCATGTTGTAATCTGTAAATATGATGATCTGGGTATAACTGATGTCTAGAATAGTTTTAAAATTTAAATCATCATTTATAGATCTATACGCAGGTTCACTATAGCAAAGGCGCGTATACACGTTGTTTCTACATATCAAAACTGCATATTACAATTTTGCCTTGAGAAAAGTGCATATGCATGCAAGTTCGACACATTGAAGTAGCATACACCTCATAAAATATGCTTTAGCTACTTCTGTTTGTTGTTGTAGTGTTCTAGGTCCTGGCTTGGGTTCTGGTTACTGTTGTTGTACTCTGGTTACAACATTCTGAGAAGTGATTGATTGATTCAGTTTTGGTTGATGCAAAGGAGATTGGTTGATGCATATATATTTGATGTTTTATTGATGTTATTGATAGATCCAGTCTGAAAATTTATGAAATGTGAACCCTGGAAGAAAAGATAAGGTTGTAGCCTTCTGTAGGCCAGCACCTATGTACTAGTAAACATAGCTAGTACAAGAGCTAGTGATATGAAAATCACTCGTGAGTGATCTCAGTTACTTAATTAATGAATGAAGGCATTACAGACTCATGTGCTGGTGTGTGTCTATGTTATCTTAGGTAATGGATCGATAAGATTGCAAATTACATAGACACTGGAAAACAATAAGAGAAACACACTAAGAAAATACAAGAACACAACAAATTAATAAGGAGTTCACCCAATCCTCCTAGGCTATGTCTCCGGTCCAGCTTTTAGTGATGGCCTTCTTTTATTGTGTCTTTGAAATAGATTTTTTACAATGAGGAGCTCAATTTGAGTCTCCTGAAACAGATGATGCTTAGTAGGGTGGTTCTTGGATTCCCCAAGCCACTAGAGTGCACAGAATCTTCCTAAGTCTCGACCTCAACTGGTCATGATGGGATGAGTCCAATTTGGTACTCAGTTCCCAACAGATATCCTCACAGGGATTTGCTTGAACCTCTCAAGCCTTCTATCTGATCGATGCTGCCTTAGCTCTGCAGGTTATCTTGGCTCTTTGTTTCTTGCTTCACTATTCTTCTTCTTTTCTTTTTCATTGTCTTTTGTCTCGCTTACAGTGCTCTCTTTTTTCTTTGTCTGTGTGTGGCTTAAAGCCAATTTGTCTCATGATTGTTCGCTTCCTCTTCTGCCTCTTCGGATCACCTGCTTTTGTTCGCTTGGAATTCCCTGCCTTCGCGCCATCGCCACTGTGTAATGTCTCACAGGGAAGTGGCCACTTGTCCTCTCATGAACTACATCAACTCTTCCTCAAATGGTTCAGTATTTCAGTTAATCTATGTAATGATTCATCCGCCAACTCAGTGGTCAAATCGGACTTCAAACTTTTATGTGTCGTAGCCTATTTTCTCCCTCCAAATCCGGTCATTCATTGGGTGCAATCTCCGCCGTTAGATCTGGAGCCCCCAAATCCTATGGTGTTCGCTCTTATCACGCAGTTGACTTGCTCGGATGTTAGCCCGCGATGAGAGGTGGTTTTCTCTCTCATCTGCCGGACGCGCATCATCCGATGTATGGCATCGCTGGGTCTCCTGACAATTCCGCTTACCACCCAAAACACCTCTGATATTCCGCCAGTTTTGTAGCGTGGGACCCGCCTTTCAATTTAGCGCTTTTCCCACGGTTTTCTGGCTTCCCTTGTGACCGAGCACTTGGGGCCTTTCCATTTTGAGGGGCTTTTCCCAGCGATGCACGATTAGCACTTAGCGCTAATTGCGCATCAAAAATGGCCTCCATTTTGTGATCCGGACTTCCTAACTACTAGTTTGCGCCACTGTGCAGCCTCCATGGGCCCCGGTCAGCACACTTTGACCGAGGTCCTCATCGTTCCTTGTTGGATACAAACTGCCACTGTCTAGAGGTCCTTCCTGATAGCTCTCGTTCACAAGTTTTTGAAGTCTGTACTAATTTGATACAGTCATAGAACATTGATAATTTTCATGGATCTAATTCGGATCACGACCTTCCCACTCAAAAAGATTTTCGACCACCAAAAGTTGGTTTTCAAGCATCGACTAAGTGAGGATACAATTGTCTCACTTGTTCAATCTCTATCCACTTTGCACTGCTTGGCTTTGAAACTTTGAGCCCAATTATGAGGTACTCAACATCTCCCCTGTGCGTCATCCTCACCTTCCTGTCCAGAACTATGTCTTCCTGCAATTCATTAAGATATTCAAGTAACAGGTCATCAATAGAAGGCAATTGACTCTGCTCGTCGAGATCCTCAATTAGTGAAGGTTCAAATAGTCTCAAGCAATCTTCATTTACGACTGAGTAGATGTGCATGTAAGCTAGTAGATCAAGGCAAAAAGCATTCTCACCAATTTTCTCAAGTATCTTGAAAGGTCCATACCTGATAGGCTTTAGCTTTTTACCTTCACCTTGCATCCTGTCCTTGCTGATATACAGCCAGACTTGGTCACCAACTTGGAAACTATGCTCCATCTGATGCTTGTCATGCCTTGCCTTGTATTTGGCTTGGCTCTTTTCCAGCTGTTCCTGTACTGCCTAGTGGATCTCTTGGATCTATTCAATGAACCTAGTTTCCCTGTCCACATCAATATGTCCCTCAACTGTAGTGTCTTTACCAAGGACAAAATCCAAAGGAGACATTGGTGTGAAACCCAAATGTTCATGCCAAAGCTTAGGATGTTTGCTGCAATATCCCCTGAGCAACTAGATCACTGTCCTATTGACTACTTCGGTCTGGCCATCGGTTTGTGGATGAAAAGCTGTGCTTTTCTTCAGTTTGGTGTCCATTAGTTCCCACAGACTTGACCAAAACTTTCCCACAAATCGGGTGCCTCAATCAGATACAATGGAAGTGGGTAATCCAAAATGAACCCATACATGTTGAAAGAACAGTTTTGCAGTTTGTTCAACTGTAATATGTTTACTACAAGGTATCAAAATACACATTTTGTTGAACCTATCCACAACAACATACAAATAATCATGACCTTTCCTAGATTAGGCAGTCCTCCAACAAAATCCATGGAAACACTTTCCCAAGGGTGAGAAGGAACTGGTAATGGAGTGTACAAGCCCAGTTTTCTGTTGTTGGGCTTGCTTTTAGCACAGATAGTACACCCTCTTACATATCTAGAAACTGTCCCATTCATTTTTGGCCAATAACAAAATCTTTGCAGTTGTGCAACTGTTTTACTTACCCCAAAGTGACCTGATATTAGAGAAGTGTGTGCTTCTCAAATTATCTTTACTCTTTCAGTTTGTGGAATGCATAGCTTCTAACAATGATATAAGAGTCAGCCCTTTACCTGATAATCCAATTCTTCTTTTCGTTTGCCTTGACTTAAAGTTTCATATACATATCTAAAGTCTATATCTTGAGAATATTGTTCAATGTAGCTCTCATGTAACACAGAATTATGCTTAAGTATAGTAGATGCATTTATAATGGGTCTAGATAACATATATGCAACTTTATTGTGTATGCCCTTTTTATATCTGATGATTAAATGAAACTTTTGTAGAAAACCCATCCATTTATAGTGTCTTGATTGCTGCAACTTAGTTTGGGAGTGTAGATATTGAAGTGGTTGATGATCAATATGTATTACTATCTCTTTGCCCATTAAGTAATGTTTCCACTTTTTCACACTCTATACTAATGCATACAATTATTTATCATATGTAGGATAGTTAACTACTACAAAATTAAATGTCTCAGAATGATAACATATGGGTTTACCATGCTATGTCAACACTGCTCCCATGGCATAGTCACTGACATCCGTTTGGATCTCAAATGGTCTTTGAAGATTAGGCAGTGCTAGTACAGGTGTTGTACTAATCTTTTCTTTCAAGGTGTCGAAGGCTTTCTGCTATTTGCCTCCCCACTGAAACACCTTTTTCAATCCTGTTAAAGCATTTAAGGGAGCTGCAATTAAGGAAAAGTTAGAAATGAACTTTCTCCCATATTGTGCTACTCCTAAGAAGCTCCTAACTTCTGTAGCAGATTTGGGTTTAGGCTAGTTTATAATGACTGCCACCTTAGAGGGATCTATCTTCAATACACCATCCCCTACTATGTGTCCCAAATAATTCAGAGATGTTTTTCCAAATTCACATTTTGAGAGTTTAATATAAAGTTTTTCTCTTTTCAAAACATCTAGTGTATGATTAACATGCTTTAAATGTTCTTCCCATGTTTTTCTAAATATCAGAATGTCATCCAGATACACAATAACAAAATCATCAAGAAAAGTTCTGAGTACATCATTCATTAATCTCATGAAAGTAGCAGGAGCATTAGTTAAGCCAAAAGGCATAACCAGCCACTCATACAATCCCTGCTTTGTTTTGAAAGTAATCTTCCATGCATCTTGTTCTGCCACTCTGACCTGATGATATCCACTATGCAAGTCTAACTTGGAAAAATAAACAGCTTCTTTCAATTGATCTAAAATATCATCTATGCGAGGAAGGGGATAACGATTTTTTATTGTTATCTTATTCAGTGCTCGGTAATCAATGCGCATTCTCCACGAGCCATCTTTCTTTCTTACCAAAACGATTGGTGACCCACATGGTGATGTGCTAGGTCTGATGAACCCCTTCTCGAGCAACTCCTACACCTGCTTCTTGATTTCAACATTCTCTAAAGCGGACAACCTGTACATTCCAATGTTAGGCAATGGAGCATCTTGCTGCAAAATAATATCATGCACTATTTCCTTTTTGGGTGGTAGACCTTTAGGTTCTTGAAACAAGATATCATACTCTGAAACAACTTTTTCTAAATCAACTTGCTATTTAGCATCACAGCCCTCAAATAAATTGGTTTTATCAGGTTTCTTTTCCTTTACAACCATCAGTAAGAATTTTTTGCATGAATTTATCATTCGTTTCATCTACCCTGAGTTTATGAGAATATAACTATTTTTGAGATTATGATCTCTTACAAAGTATTCGATTCCATCTTTAACAAGTAGATACTTGTTCTCAGCTCTATAGAAAATAGCTTTTCTGTCATACAAGTAAGGACTTCCTAAAACAATTCCACATATATCCAAAGGAATTATGTATAACTCAAACTCATCTACAAATGCTAACCCAAAAGAAAACTTGAGTTTGCATTGTCTAGTCACTTGTAGTTGTGCATTATCATTTAACCATCCTAATTGGTATGGTTTCTTGCGAGGTGTAGTCACTAATTCCAACTTCTTTACAATTCCTTCAGAAATTAAATTTACTTGTGAGCCACTATCAAACAAAGTATCAATCTTTTGATGTTTGGGAATAACTCGAATATGGAAAAGCTCATGTCTTTTTCTCTCATTTTCTTCATCAATAGTAGATTGTGCAGAATTACTAGTAAGCGCTTCAGAATTCTTACCTTTTATACCTGTGGCTGCAATAGTTGTTTCATCTCCTGAGTCTAACCCCAAATCTTTCTGAATAGTTGCAATAGTCTTCTTCTTCTTGCCCTCGAACTTCTTAGGTCTCAGCACCGGATGCAGAATCCAACAGTGCTCATCATCATGCCCATCCTTCTTACAGTGAATGCATTAAGACTTACTCTTCTGTGCAGTGTTAGCCTTCCTTGCTTTCCATTTCTGTTTTATTTTCTCTTTATTCTTGCTTACAATGGGTTGGGATGATCCTCCAACTTCTGGACTTCCATTCTTTCCTCTAGCTTCTAGATGAGTAGCTTGTATAGATACCTCATCTATACTAGTGGGATTAAACATGAGGATAGTGTGCCTCATGTAGCTATGTAGACCACCAATGTACTTCAATAGAGTCTCAGGTGAGTCTAATGAGATTCCTAGAATCAATGCTCTCTTCCTAAATTCTTGGGTGTAACCTTGTACACTTTGCCCCTTCAACTGTCGAAGAGTTTGCCACCTCATCATGGCTTGCTGCATGTAGGCCAATGGATAGAACTGCTTTTTGATTGCAGAAACAAATTCACTCCAGACAGAAATGGTCTTACCATGTCTCTTCATGTTAGTTTGGGTCCTGCCTTCCCACCAAACCAAGGTAGTGCCTCTAAGGTGTAGGCTTGCCAGTTGAACCTTACTCTTGTTTGAATCGATACTCTGCACTCTGCAATAAACATCAATTTGTCTAATCTAATTGTCCAGCTTTTTTGCATTCAACTCTCCATCATATATAGGTAAATCAAATTTAACATCTATTTTAATCAAAGATGCCTTCTTTTTATGTTTAGGGCTATTAGGAGGTGTGAGAAAGCTTTCTTCTTTCCCTTTGCCTTTTGAGTGGTCATGGAGGAGAAACTCATCTTCTCCTTTATCTTGTTTGGAGCCTGATGAATCTTCATCCTTATGTTTTCTAAAGTCCTTATACATTTCCTCTACCATGGACCTTATGGCTAAGAAACTATCTATGAATTGAGGGTCTGGCCCCACAGAACCTTCCTCTGACATGGTCTTCTGAGGATAGACTCTCCCAATTTCAGGATTAGTTTCGACCAGCTCTCCTTCTCCTAATTTGAGCTTTGATCTAGTTAGCATTCAACAGCTAAATCCAACACAAGCTTGTCTAACCTTGACAGCCTAAAGCTCTAATACCTCTTGATCTAAAAATTACTCGTGAGTGATCTCAGTTACTTAATTGATGAATGAAGGTATTACAAACTCATGTGCTGGTGTGTGTCTATGTTATCTTAGGAAAAGGATCGATAAGATTGCAAAATACACAAACACTGGAAAACAGTAAGAGAAACACAGTAAGCAAATACAAGAACACAAAAAATTAATAAGGAGTTCACCCAATCCTCCTGGGCTACGTCTCTGGTCCAGCTTTCAATGGTGGCCTTCTTTTATTATGTCTTTGAAATAGAGTTTTTACAATGAGGAGCTCAATTTGAGTCTCCTAAAATAAATGATGCTTAGTAAGGTGGTTCTTGGATTCCCCAAGCCACTAGAGTGCACAGACTCTTCCTTACTAAGTCTCGAGCTCAACTGGTCTTGATGGGATGAGTCCATTTTGGTACTCAGTTCCCGAAAAATATCCTCACAGGGATTTGGTTGAACCTCTCAAGCCTTCTGTCTGCTCGATGCTGCCTTAGATCTGCAGGTCAACTCGACTCTCTGTTTCTTGCTTCACTGTTCTTCTTCTTTTCTTTTTCACTGTCTTCTATCTCGCTTACAGTGCTCTCTCTATTCTCTATCTGTGTGTGGCTTAAAGCCAATTTGTCTCATGACTGTTCACTTCCTCTTCCGCCTCTTTGGATCGCTTGTTGTTGTTCGCTTGGAATTCCCCGCCTTCCCGTCATCACCACTGTGTAACGTCTCACAGGGAAGTGACCACTTGTCCTCTCACGAAATGCACCAGCTCTTCCTCAAATAGTTCAGTATTTCGGTTACTCTGTGTAATGATTCATCCACCAACTCAGCAGTCAAATTGGAATTCAGACTTTTATGTGCTGCAGCCTATTTTCTCCCTCCAGATCTGGTCATTCATCAGGTGCAATCTTCGCCGTTAGATCTGGAGCCCCTAGATCCTATGGTGTTCGCTCTTATCACATGGTTGACTTGCTCAGACGTTAGCCCACGATGAAAGGTGATTTTCTCTCTCATCCGCCGGACACACGTCATCCACTGTATGGCATCATTGGGTCTCTTGACAATTCCGCTTACCGCCCAAAACACCTCCGATATTCTGTCAGTTTTGGAGCGCGGGACCCGCCTTTCAGTTTATCGCTTTTCCCACGGTTTTCTGGCTTCCCTTGTTACCAAGCATCAGGGCCTTTCCATTTCAAGGGTTTTTTCCTAGTGATGTGCGATTAGCACACATCAAAAACGACCTTCGTTTTCTAATCTAGACTCCCTAACTGCTAGTTTGCGCCACTGCGCGGTCTCCATGGGCCTCGGTCAACGCACTTTGACCGAGGTCCTCATTGTTCCTTGCTGGCTGCAAACTACCACTGTCTAGAGATCCTTCCTGATAGCTCTCATTCACAAGTTTTGGAAATCTGTCCTAATTTGATACAGTCATATAACTTTGATAATTTTCATGGATCCAATTTGGATCAGCTAGGGGGTTGTAGCTCCCTTCCAGGAGTAGTTGGAGAACGAGAGAAGGTTGTAGCCTTCTACAAGTAGAAGCCTGCATACTGGTATAAGACTGTACCAGTACAAAAATTGTAAAAGAAATTTCTTATTAAAAAGAAGATAGAGACGATTGCAGCAGGTGGTTTTCACCCACATTTGGTTTCCACCTTATATCTTGTGTTCATGTGTGTGATTGTCTATTCTATTTTTATTGCACCTGGTTACTGGTTATATGGTTCTGATGCATTGATTAAAGATCAACATATGATGAACTAACCATAAGCTTGCAGTATATACGCTAGTTTCCTTAAATACAGTTGTGTATACACGCAAGTTTCATTAACTGAAGTAGCGTATATGAATCTGATTATGGAAATGAAATATTATTGTTGCTAATACTAATTCACACCCCCCCCCCCCCCCCCCCACCCTCTCATTATTATTTCCAACATATCTTTCATATTCACAATTACATCTTGTAGATCTCACTAAACCATCTAAGGAAATATGGGAACATTTGACTTAGCTGTTTGCTGTAAAAGCTACAAATGCAAAATTTTCCATAAAGTTGCAATTATTTAGACTTAAAATGAATGAGGAGACATCTATGTCTAGTCATGCAAATAACTAAATGTCTCTTTTAAGATAATTAGTTGAAGCAAGTGCGAAGGTGGAGGATGAAGATGCTAAAGTAATATTACTAAATAGTCTTCCTTCAAGTTATAGTAATGTTGTCTTCACTTTGAGTCAGATGTCTTCACAAAAATTGGATGAGACAATTGCAACACTTTTGGTAGAGGAAAATAGACTAAAACCGGAGGATACAAAAGAAAACTCTCAAATAGAAAATGCATTGTTTACAAAGACAAGGATGAGAAAGAAAAATGCAAATAAAAGTGAAGTTGAATGTTGTTATTGCAGGAAAATTAGGCATACATCATGGAATTGCAAAAGTCATGCCAGTGATTTGTTAAAAGGGAAAGGATCAACAAATATAGCCACAAATGAATACTCAATGAATTTTGATGATGAAGTCAACAAAGAATTTGAACCTCTCAAAGTCTTTTAGAATAGCTATAGTTTAGTGAAAAGACTCAACATGGATGGTTCTCGACCTGGTGTGGAAGTTGTGGATCTAGGGAAGGATCCCTCATTCATTGAAGATGTGGGAGTGGTCTTCTAATGAGGTTATGCAACGACTTGGGACGTTGTTTAGTAATTGACTTCAGGATGTCCTTGATTCGAGAGTTCAGGATTCAAACTTGAGAATCCAACTTGTCGACTACACCTTTATGAGGGTTATGAGGCAACTTGATGGAGCCTATACTGATAAGTTTTAAATCAATTAAAGACTGTTTGTGTATTTTGTTGTTTATGGGTGGTTCAATAAATTTATGTAATGTAAGCATTAGGAGGGGAACTTGGAGTTAATTCTTACATCCTATATTTTTAATTGGTTTATGAGTTGTTGGTGATGGTTGAGAAATTCTCTCAACCTCTCCTTCTAAAATAGGAATAAGTTATATCTCACAAACTCTATATTATAGATTAATCTCTTAATGTAAACGGTGTGTGTGTGTGTGTGTTGACACATACACCTTTGTGTGAAATATATGGGTTCTTTCAACCATTCTTAAGGACGTCCTAAGAAGAATTGCTCACTGGGGAATCACATATGGTCCTACAACTAGAGACCATCCGTGACCGTAGTCTATCCTTTCCTAGATTTTCTTGATAAATATATAAATGAGTAGACATGTTATAAGTATAGAGAATGGTTTTATTATATGCCTCCGTAGAAATTATGGGTTTGAATTCTAAATAAGATGGGATACTTTAAATTTTTGTAAATTAATTAGTCTAATTGTGGTAAGAAAGGAATATCTCACAAACAAGTAATCACACAATTCTTAATGTATATTCAGCTCATAACCATCTTCCTATTATTATTATTATTATCATGAAAAAATGTAGATTAAAACTATATCGAGTAATACAAGAATAATGATTTATAATTTGTTATCACACGATAATTCTAAAAATCATAGTATAGTGAATATTAATAGTATAAATTAAATGTTCTTCATTACAATTTTGTAAAAATACTACCCACATTATTGCCATAATATGAATATAAAATAGCAAAACATATATTGCAAAAACCACGTAATTAAGGCCTTAAGTAAGCATTCATTATTGATTCTAGTGCATCTAGAGTAGTTATTGTTATATCTTTTGATAATGTGCAGGGCTCTTTCTCCTAGGTGAATTGAAGGAGAGCCCATCCAAAGCTTATAAATTGGAAAATTTAATAATTTTATTAAAAATTTTACAAATTTCAAATTTTGAATAAATAAAATATTTTCGGAAGAAATCACATTGAAGATTTTGGTCGACGTGTTTTCCACCAACCAATGTGGTCCATCTTCAAATTCTAAATTTTTGTGTTTATATAATTACTAAAATGATATTTGTTTTTGAAATGAGTAAATTATTTATTTATTTAGAATGAAATGTGGTAAATTTGTTATATATATATATATATATATATATATATATATATATATTGTTGGCATTATGATTCTGGTATGGCTCTATGTTACAGATGTTGTACTTGATGGCAACACCCTCAAGTGGCAATGCTCTGATCAGGCTCTCAAAATGTTGGAAATTAAGAAGTTCGCAGGAGATTAGTTCAAAAGGTGCGTACCCGCAGGTACGCCGTAAAGGGACTGCGGCCACACACGCAGGTCACCCGTTCAGAAGGTGCGTACCCCCTATTCACTTACTTCAAGGAAGAGAAGCGCGTTCACGTGGGGTTTCTTATGTTTGGCCTGTGGTATTTAGCCCGCCGTTCCTGATTCTATGGTTTTGGCCCGTGGTATTGTTTTATATTATTATTATTATTGAGCCCCGTGTTTTTGGGCCCCTTGTATTGGTTATCTATGGTATTGATCCATGATTTTAGGAAGAGCTTGCCTATATAAAGCAAAGGAGATCACTTGGCTAAGCATCTTTTGCAAATTGAATATCTTAAGACCTGAAATATTGGGTTATTGTTTTAAAAGCTTGATCTATATAAAAGTGAAGTTGAAAGCGAATCTGTGAAGGGTGATCTCTCGAGCGCATGAACAGATCTGAGCATCTGACTATCTGTGGCACACTGGGGGACTGCCAATTCGGCCCTAATCAGAGGTACGCAGGTGATTAACGGTGCAAGTGTGTGAGTACGCAGAGCAGAAGAAGGAGAAGTGCGTGGGTACGCAGATCAGAAGAAGGCGCAGTGCGTGGGTACGTAGCGCGACAGAGGTTCAGGTGCGTAGGCAGAGGGAAAGTACGCGGCGCTTCAGAAGCCGCAGGTGCGGAGGTACGCGGCGCGATAGCATCTGTGGGTGCGTGGCTATAGTAGCAGTACGCGGCGCGATAGTATCTGTGGATGCGTGCCTACAGTAACAGTACGCAGCGCGATTGAAGAGACAGTGCGTGGGTACGCAGTGCAACAGAAGGCTCTATGCGGGTATATGCAGGGGAGCAGAAGGTGAAGTGCGTAGCCACGCCGTCCAGAGAAAGAAAAACTGCGTATCTGTCTTAAGATCTTTTGTTGACTGAATTTTTCTGTTGATAAGGTGTTCTGGGTTTAGTTTACTGTTATTGTGGATCTCGTTACTGTAGTTGACTGGGTGATTTACTTGTACTTGTTGATCTCTTGATGTTTATGGATCCAGTTTGAAAATTTATGAAAAGTGGTCCTTGAAAGAAAAGAAGTAGGGGGTTGTAGCTCCCTTCCAGGAGAGACTGGAAAACGAGAGAGAGTTGTAGCTCTCTGCAGGTTGCAGCCTGCGTACTGGTAAAGGACTGCACCAATACAAAACCATTGTAAAAGGAGTTTCTAATTTGAAAGAAGATAGATACATATTGCAGCAGGTGGTTTTCACCCACATTGGGTTTCCACCTTACATCTGGTGTTCTTTGGTGTGACTATCTGTTTTCTTTGTTCATGCTCATTATTTTATGGTACTGACATGCAAAAATAATCCAAAGAATAAATAAGGAAGATTTATTAAAATAACTTGATAATACTGATTCACCCCCCCTCTCAGTATTATTTCCAACAATTGGTATCAGAGCAGGTCCTTCAGAGAAGCTTGATCGCTTGAAGGAAGATCACTCATCATGAGCAACTACGAGAGGGAAGCATCAATCAGGCCACCAATTTTTGATGGGACAAACTTCAATTATTGGAAGGTAAGAGTTACTGCCTATCTTCAATCTCTTGGTACAGAAGTTTGGGATATCATAGATACAGGCTACACTTTTCCTTCAGCTACTCCTACAGATTCGACCGAAAAGAAGAAATATGAAACAAATGCTAAAGCAGTCAATACTCTGCTAGGATGCTTATCTGAAACAGAATTCGTGAAGGTTATGTAATATAAATCCGCAAAAGAAATATGGGACAAGATTGTCTTGAGCTACGAAGGAGATGAACAGGTAAAGCGTGCTAAACTTCAAACCCTCAGGATTCAGTATGAGAATCTCAGAATGTATAATGATGAAAGTGTGGCTAACTATTTCCTTCGGGTAGATGAGATTGTTAATTGCATGAAAAACTTGGGTGAAGAAATAAAAGAGGCTATTGTGGTTGAAAAAGTTCTAAGATCATTGTCCCCCAAGTTTGAATCTAAAGTGTCTGCAATAGAAGAAAAGGAAAATCTACGAATTCTTACTATGTCTCAGCTACACGGAATTCTAACTGCTTATGAAATGAGAAAGGGAGGTCCATCAGACAGAAGAGAAGCTGCTTTCAAGGCTTCAGGCAAAGGAGACTATTATGAAGCAAGTCACGTGCCAGAAGAAGAAGAAGAAGAAGAATCAAATTTTGTCAGAAATCTTCAAAGGGGTACTGGAAGGTTCAGAGGTTAGTTACCTTTTAAATGCTTTGCTTGTGGAAGAGTAGGTCATTATGCTGCAAAATGTCCTCATAAGGATAAAGGAAAGGAACCTGCTAGATGGAACAAGAAACAGATTGCAAATAAGAAAAGCTACTACACTCATGAAGATAGTGATGGTCTATCAAATAGTGATGAAGATGAACGAGGTAATGACTATAAACTTTTAATGGCATTTGAAGATGATGATTACATGGATGCTATAGATGTGGATAGCTTTTATGAAGAAATTTCTAGACTCAAGACATGTATAGAAGAAAAGAATAGGATCATTGATACTCTACAACTTCAAATTGATGAAAAAGAAAAATATCTTGAAAAGTTAGAAGGTGAAATTGTTGGTCTTAGAAAAGAGATTGAGAAAACAAAGGCTATTAATCTTAAGTTTTTCAAAGGATCTGAAACTCTGGATGAGATCATCAATGTACAACGTTCTCCTCTAAACAAGACAGGTCTGGGCTATAATGGAGAAACTTCTCAAGCATCCACCTCAAAGAGTTATCTTGATGCAGCAAGAAGGAATGAGCAAAAGCACAATGGAGATCACCAGGTAAAGCAGGGACCAATTACAAACAAAGACTATCAGGCAAATCAGGGGCAATCCGTCTTAAGGATGAACAAAAGCTACAACCAGCCACAGGTAAAATCCTCTCAATTTGCTTCAAGAATGAATGACAAAAGAAATTACAATCATTTGGCCAGAAGATTTGATAACCGTAGAAGTTCTTCAATGGACAATGCTTTTCTTGCCATAACTTTGGTCACAAAGCAGCTCAATGTGTTGCATATAAAACGATCATGACTAGAGAAGCTCAAAAACAAAGAAGTATGACCGGGATTACAAAAAGGACCTATAACAACTTTTCGGTTCTTGAAAATGAAGTTGAATGTTCTATTTGCAATAACTTTGGTCATGAAGATTCTGAATGCAGGAGCAGGTTTCAGCAGACAAAGGAACAAGCCTCAAGCACCAAAACATGGAGAATAAAGGAACCACAAACAGAAAGATGTGGGATAGCATTTTATGCAGAGGGACAAGAAAATCTATGGTACATTGACAGTGGATGTTCGAAGCATATGACAGGTGATAAAGAAAAACTTGAATCATATTCTGCTCTAGAAAAGGGAAAGAAAGTTTCTTTTGGAAATGATACTCCTGCAGCTATAAAAGAAAAAGGGACTGCTCAGTTAAAAGAAAAGGTCAAAGATGGAAATGTTTTGTATGTTGATGGATTGAAACATAATCTTCTAAGTGTCAGCCAGATGTGTGATCAAGGAACCGAGGTGATATTTAGAACAAATGGATGTCTTTTTCGTGATCTTGATACAGGTAAAACGGTGATCAAAGGTAAAAGAACTCCAAATAATCTATACATATTTGAAGAAGGACAACAACAATGCTATCTAAGCAAGGATGATGAACACTGGTTATGGCACCGGAGGTTGGGGCATCTAAGCTTTTCACAAATAAGGAAAGCATGCAAATATCAGGCAGTTCGCGGCCTTCCAGATATCAGAATTCCAGACAACACCATATGCAAATCATGTCAGTTTGGAAAGCAAACCAGAACTAACTTTCCAAAGAAGGAAGGATCAGCTAGCATGCCTCTTGAGCTTGTACATACAGATGTATGTGGACCATTCAGGAAAAGGACACCTCGAGGAGAAGAATACTTGATATTATTCATTGACGATTTCTCCAGGTTTGTCTGGTTAGGACTTATGAAGCACAAAGATGAAGCATTCGAAAAATTCAAATCCTTTAAAGCCTTGGTTGAAAATGAATCAGGATACAAAATTAAGTGCCTCAGATCCGACAGAGGTGGGGAGTTTACCTCAAATGAATTTTTCGATTTCTGTGAAGAACATGGGATAAGAAGAGAATTCTCTACAGCTAGAACTCCACAGCAAAATGGAGTAGTGGAAAGAATGAACAGAACAGTCCAACAAATGGCTCGTGCTATGCTTGATGAGTCTGGAACTCCCGCAACTTTCTGGGGTGAAGCTGCATATGCTGCGGTTGTTATTCTCAAGAAAACAAATGTCCGGGTGAACAGCACTCAAACTCCTCATGAGCTCTGGTATGGTGAGACTCCTTCGGTAAAGCATTTCAAAATCTTTGGGAGCAAATGCTATATTAAGAATACTGATGAGCAACTTGGCAAACTTGAACCTAGAGCAGATGAAGGCATTCTTCTTGGTTATTCTCCACACAGCAAAGCATACATGTGCTACAATAAAAGACTTGGAAGAATTGTTGACAGCATTGATGTAGTGGTTGATGAGAAGGGATACATTCCTAGGCAAGTCAATCATGAAGATATCGAAGAAGATGAAGACTACCCTCAAAGACAGAATGATGAAGAAGAAGAACCTCAAGAAGAACCAGAGGAGCATAGAAGGATAGAAGAGAAGACTCCATCCAGATATGTTCAGAAGAATCATCCAGAATCTCAGATTTTGGGACAGAAAGAAGCAGGTGTACAAACAAGAAGAACAGTTGCAGAAGCTTCAAGCTATTTGGCATTACTCTCTTCCACTGAACCACAAAATGTGAAAGAGGCATGCAAGGATGAATGTTGGGTGAAAGCAATGGATGAAGAACTTGAGCAGATCGAAAAGAACAACACTTGGGAGCTAGTTCCTAGACCAAAGGATAAGAATGTTATAGGGACAAAATGGGTCTTCAAAAATAAATTGAATGAAAATGGAGAAGTAATTAAAAACAAGGTCAGACTTGTTTGTAAAGGGTATGCGCAGCAAGAAGGAATAGATTTTGAAGAAACCTTTGCTCCTGTTGCAAGACTTGAGGCCATCCGAATGTTCCTTTCTCTCTCAAGCTTTCAAAACTTCAAAGTATTTCAAATGGACGTGAAATCAGCCTTTCTGAATGGAGACTTGGAAGAAGAAGTATACATTGAGCAGCCAGATGGTTTCATTCTTGGAAATGATCCAAATCTTGTATGCAGATTGAAAAAGGCTCTCTATGGTCTCAAACAAGCTCCAAGGGCTTGGTACTATCGTTTGGACAAATATCTTCATCAACAAGGTTTTTCAAAAGGATCAGCAGACAACAATCTTTATATAAAAGTTGAAAATGACAAATTGCTAATACTTGTTGTGTATGTAGATGACATTATCTTTGGCAGCAATGAAGAAGCTATGAGTCAAAGCTTTGCCTTGGTGATGTAGAAAGAATTCGAAATGTCCTTGCTGGGAGAACTGACATATTTTCTTGGTTTTCAAATCCAACAAAAAGAAGGAGGGATCTTTTTGTCTCAAACCAAGTATCTCAAGCAGATTTTGAAGAAATATGGCATGGAAGATGCAAAACTAGTATGTACACCCATGGTCACAGGATGTAGCCTCAGTGCAAATGATGAATCAGCAGCAGTGCATCAACCAACCTACAGATCTATGATTGGAAGTCTACTTTATTTGACAGGTACCTGACCAGACATCATGCATGCAGTGGGAATAGTTGGAAGATTTCAAGCAAATCCGAAGGAAACTCATCTTCAGGCAGTGAAGAGAATCTTTAAATATCTTCAAGGGACTCAAAATTATGGCTTATGGTATCCTAGAGATACAGATCTCACACTTCATGCTTATACAGATGCATATTGGGCAGGAAGCGTGGATGACAGGAAGAGCACAAGTGGTGGTGCGTTCTTTATGGGTTCCAGATTAGTATCTTGGTTCAGCAAGAAACAGAGTTCGATTGCCTTGTCTACAGCTGAAGCAGAATATGTTGTTGCTGCATCTTGTTGCACTCAACTCCTTTGGATGATGCAGACCTTGCAGGACTTTCAAATCACTTGTACACCACCTATCTCCATCTTATGTGATAACACAAGTGCAATCAGCATTTCAAAGAACCCAGTCATGCATTCAAAGACCAAGCACATACCGATCAAGTATCATTTTCTCCGGGAACAAGTACTTGAACAAAAGGTCAAGTTGGAGTATGTTCCTTCTAAGGAACAAGTTGCTGATATTCTCACCAAACCATTGCCCAGGGAGACCTTTGAATACCTCAGGCAAAAACTGGGGGTTGTTGTTGCATCATCTTGTTGAATCCCTTCTGATGGTTGGTTGTACGCAAGGCATATGCGTACATGTGCTGGGTTGCGGATTGGTTGAAGATCGAATGGCACAGGTTCAAGGGGAGCATATAATGCATTGTTGGCATTATGGAGGACGTACAGAAGGAGATCATGGATGCTGGTCTGAATATTGCTACAATATGTCTCTATCTCTTTCATGGTCATTTATGGTGTTTGGTGGATTATGGTTCTTCTTTGCAGATCTGGTTCATATTCAGGGGGAGCACGTTCTTAGGGGGAGCATAACCCTTTGCCCTTGATGTCAAAGGGGGAGAATGACGTTGAAGATTTTGAGGTTGCCATGAAGTCCAAAGGGGGAGATTGTTGGAATTATGATTCTGGTATGGCTCTATGTTACAGATGTTGTACTTGATGGCAATACCCTCAAGTGGCAATGCTCTGATTAGGCTCTCAAAATGTTGGAAATTAAGAAGTTTGCAAGAGATTAGTTCAAAAGGTGCGTACCCGCAGGTACGCCGTAAAGGGACTGCGGCCACACATGCAGGTCACACGTTCAGAAGGTGCGTACCCCCTGTTCACTTACTTCAAGGCAGAGAAGCGCGTTCACGTGGGGTTTCTTGTGTTTGGCCCGTGGTATTTAGCCCGCTGTTCCTGATTCTATGGTTTTGGCCCGTGGTATTGTTTTATATTATTATTATTATTGAGCCCCATGTTTTTGGGCCCCTTGTATTGGTTATCTATGGTATTGATCCATGATTTTAGGAAGAGCTTGCCTATATAAAGCAAAGGAGATCACTTGGCTAAGCATATTTTGCAAATTGAATATCTTAAGATCTGAAATATTGGGTTATTGTTTTAAAAGCTTGATCTATATAAAAGTGAAGTTGAAAGCGAATCTGTGAAGGGTGATCTCTCGAGCGCATGAACAGATCTGAGCATCTGACTATCTGTGGCACACTGGGGGACTGCCAATTCGGCCCTAATCAGAGGTACGTAGGTGACTAACGGTGCAAGTGCGTGAGTACGCAGAGCAGAAGAAGGAGAAGTGCGTGGGTACGCAGATCAGAAGAAGGCGCAGTGCGTGGGTACGCAGCGCGACAGAGGTTCAGGTGCGTAGGCACAGGGAAAGTACGCGGCGCTTCAGAAGCCGCAGGTGCGGAGGTACGCTGCGCGATAGTATCTGTGGGTGCGTGGCTACAGTAGCAGTATGCGGCGCGATAGTATCTATGGATGCGTGCCTACAGTAACAGTACATAGCGCGATTGAAGAGACAGTGCGTGGGTACGCAGTGCAGCAGAAGGCTCTATGCGGGTATACGCAGGGGAGAAGAAGGTGAAGTGCGTAGCCACGCCGGCCAGAGAAAGAAAAACTGCATATCTGTCTTAAGATCTTTTGTTGACTAAATTTTTCTGTTGATAAGGTGTTCTGGGTTTAGTTTACTGTTATTGTGGATCTCGTTACTGCATTTGACTGGGTGATTTACTTGTACTTGTTGATCTCTTGATGTTTATGGATCCAGTTTTAAAATTTATGAAAAGTGGTCCTTGAAAGAAAAGAAGTAGGGGGTTGTAGCTCCCTTCCAGGAGAGGCTGGAAAACGAGAGAGAGTTGTAGCTCTCTGCAGGTTGCAGCCTGCGTACTAGTAAAGGACTGCACCAGTACAAAACCATTGTAAAAGAAGTTTCTAATTTGAAAGAAGATAGAGACATATTGCAGCAGGTGGTTTTCACCCACATTGGGTTTCCACCTTACATCTAGTGTTCTTTGGTGTGACTATCTGTTTTCTTTGTTCATGCTCATTATTTTATGGTACTGACATGCAAAGATAATCCAAAGAATAAATAAGGAAGATTTATTGAAAGAACTTGATAATACTGATTCACCCCCCCTCTCAGTATTATTTCCAACATATATATATATATATATATATATATATATATATATATATATATATATATAATATATATATATATATATATATTTATTATTTTTTATTTAGTTATTAATATATATGTCATCAAAATTCATAATAATATTTCAGATATATATATAAATTTACAAGAAAATCTTATATTATAAATATAAATATGAAGTTATTAGAAATATATAAATGAGTAGAGATGTTATAATTATAAAAAATTGTTTTATTATATTCCTCCTTAAAGGTTATGAGTTTGAATCACTAATGGGCAGGATATGTTAAATCATTGTAAATTAAGTAGTCTAGTAGTCTAGTTGTCGCAAGAAGGGGTGTCCTACAAACAAGTGGTATTAAACATGAATTTAATGTATGTTTACCTCATAACCATCTTATTATTATTATTATCATGAAATATTGTGGACTAAATCTATGCAGAGTAATACAAAAATGGTTGTTTATAATTTGTTATCACATGATGATTACAAAAAATCTAGTATAGTGCATATTAATACTATAAAATAAGTGTGTTTGGTTATAATTTTGTAGGAATACTACCCACATCATTGCCATAATATGAAATATAAAATTGAAAACATACATTGCAAAAACTAGATAATTAAGACCTTCAGCAAGTACTCATTATTGATTCTAGTGCATCTAGAGTAGTTATTGTTATATATTTCGATAATGTGTGGGATATTGCTCTTGGGGGAATTGAAGGAGAGCGCACCAAAGATTTCATTCCTAAATATCTTGAAGGGCCACTTTACATGCTAGGATGTGCATAGTTACATGTTACCAAATATTTGAGAGGCCCAACCAAGTGGTAGCATTCAAAAGTCAAAGTTATTGAAGGTGATGTTGCATATCATCATGTAGCAGTTGTTTTTCTTCTTTGGCCTTGAATTCTATGATATTTAGAACTTATATACAATTGATAACAATGAGGTCAACATGGGATGCAATTTATCGAGCTCAAATAGGTTTATGTTTACATTTTCTTTACCCTAGTCCAAAGGAATTAGAGCTCTTTGACTAGACAATGGAGGTAGAACAAGTGAACCATGGATAGTGTTGAAAGGAGCACAATGAAGACACCAATATAGAATAATGTGGAGAGTTATAAAAATAACATGATCATGAGTCTAGGAGGAAGGTTCCCCAACTTCAATTGTTTTAGGAAACACTCTAGAATTGTATATTTATGCCAAAATTTTGATAATTAGTCATACACTTATACATAAACCCTCACAATATATTTTTGAATGTTAACTTAACAACAAAATTTATTGCTTTTCATTTAGCACAATTTTATGAAAGGAAGAGGACCATATGTAAATTATGGTTGGGAAAGGGATGTCGAGATATGTTGCATCTAATTTGTGTCACAAAATGATAGTACTTGTTACAAATAAATAATATGTACATTGTTTCAAAATTCCCTTATTAGATATTATTGGTGGAAGAAATAACATTGATTAGAAGGTGAGTTGTTCAATCTATTTTTAATTTCCTTTAGGAGATTTTAAGATACTTAATAGTATGAAATTGGACATGATATTGAGAGCAAGATGAAGAATTGGAATGTAAGAAGAGGAGAAGGAAAGAAGTTTGATTATAAGTTGGATATAGTACTTACAATGCAACTATTTAGACCATTGCAATATGAATTAGTTGATCAAATGTTAGACAAAATTAGAGTCGATGTGCCTAATCCTCCCTTTTACTATAATTCTTGGGCTACTTCTTAGACATCTTTACTACCTGAGACTAGAAAATTCTCGTATGAATGTTATACAATCCCATCTTTGCATTGTTAGGAATCAATAATTCTTAGAAATATAGTTTATGATAGTCAATGACTTGGCTATGGATGGATTAGTTAATTTTACAATTTATGGTGTGCTTATGATTTTCATGGTTTGAGTATGGAAAATACTAAAAGAAAATTAAAATGCATTAAAGTTTATACGTTGATGGGATTTTAGAATGTTCAGATTAATAATAAAAAATTAATAATTTTATGGTCACAAACAAGCCAAACACCAATGTGGTCTATGATATACCTTGTTTGTGTGACCCAGGTGGATGCTAGTGAATCACCATGATCAATAATTGTTTTCTACTATTGGTGGTTTATAAGACCATGGTTTTGGTAAACCATGGTAACCACCCATAATATTTGAAAGGTGAAAGAAAAAAAACAAATTTATTTGTACAATTAATTGTTACCATATACAACCATTCATCAGTTTTTACCATACTAATTTATGGTATTCAACCATGGCTTTCTGTAACTCACGATATTTAAAATATAGTGAAAGTGCATGACTCTAAATGAAATGGCACCCATAAATAATATAAATATGGGCCTTTGTCATTGTAAAGGCCATGAAGTTTCTCATGTTGTAGTCTTGTGATATTTTTACCATTTAATAAAAACAATTAAGCCCTTTTCATATGATTTTCTTCTTCTACATTATTTTCTTTGATGCATTTGTGATGTTTTATATTGTCAATATTTAGCCTCATTCCTCAAACATCCTATATTAGTGGTATTAGAGAAATCTTCTCCTTTTAATTTCCCAAAACATTTCACAAACAAGGTCAAAGTATAGATAGTTGAAATCCAATCTATTTTCACGTGTGAACAACCAATTTTGAAAATCCAAGCAAACTCCTATGGTGGAATAAAAGAGAGATGAAAAAGTAGGATATCATATCAGGTTGATGCTCAAGGAAGCACTTATGTGAAAGAGGAATGAGATGATGGAAAATTTCACCCAGATCCTTCAAGGAATACCAATGACTGTAATTTTGGAGGTGTGACAACCTTTAAGGTATAATTTAACTTTGATATACCCTTATTTAGGGGTCAAATAGAAGTATATGTTTTGAAGAAATGGTTAAATTTTCTAGAGGGATATTTCTCTATCCAAAAATTTCCCAACAATGAGAATATCACCCTTATGTCCCTAAAAGCTCTTCCCTATGTAAAATATTGATGGGACTAGGAGACACAAAAAAAGATAATTTTGGGATATTCAATGCATGCCCCACTTAGGACACTTTTGTTAATGCCCTCAATGAGGAATTCTACCTTGTACTGAACTATGATGACCAATACATGAGATGGAGAACTCTGTGACAAGATAGAGACCACACAATGCTAGAATACACCAATATTTTCCATACTTTTCACTTAAATATTGGTATCAAAGATTCTAAGTGGAACCTAGTTTTGAAGTATCGTAGCGGCCTACATAGGATATATGAACTTAGATGGATTTCTTCGACATATCACTAAGAGTTTCTTATTGATATGTTGTTAACATAGAGCAAATATTGAAGAAAAGGAATAAGAAAAAGCTTATGTTTACAAATCCACTACAATAGAATCTTGGAAAAGGAGGCCCTAACTCAAAAAACAAGGGACAAAGTGAGTAGATCCAAATTCAAGATAATTCTCCCAAGTCACAAGAAAATAAGTGAAATGGGAAGTCAAAGAAGGACACAAGAAAGTGGCATAAGTTCCATGAAATCTACTAGCACAACACTAATGAATGCTTCTTGAAAAAATCATTGTTGCCTAAGCTTAAAGAGAAAAAGATAGCCTCGAGCTTAGATTTTGATTTAGAATAAGATAAAAAAAAATTGATCCTTGGAGCAGAACCTAATAATACCATCACAATTATGAATATCCAACCAGAAGAATTAGAGGATCCTAGGGAGGGGGAGTGCCTCTTCCATTTATAAATGTGGGTGAAGGGGACCCTACTACATTTCATTGTTGACATTGGTAGTTAGAAGAACCTTATCTCAATCGAGGTAATCAAGAGATTGAAGTTTCAAATAGTATGAAACCTGAAGTATACACGATTGGTTGGTTGATTGATGGAAGAGACATCCATGACATCCAACAATTCCTTTTATCCTATAGCATCAAGGCCTTCAAAGATGAGGTATCATATGATGTTTCCGCACTCAAAATTTGTGATGTTATTCTATGTAGGATAAACTTATATGTAGAATTTTCATGTTAGCTATGATTATCGTCCATGTGTTTTCATTATTACTCTAGGGGGTAAGCTCTATAGAATACATGAGATAGTTCCAACTAGTGTAATTTCATTAAATATCAAAAAAATAGTAGTGAAGGGTAATCTCTCATACTTCCAAGTTTTTCCTTGTCATGGTTTAAGGAGAAGAAAAGGTCATTGCGACCACCAAAAATTCATCCCAAGCTCTCATTATAGAACATAACCACGCGGAGAAGCTTGTAGAAGGGTCAAGAGACATATTCAACTCACCCACAAAAGTTCCTCTACACTTCCAAGTCAAACATCCATATACATGGGATGAAAACCTCTTATATGTTTAACATGGTTATAACATATCTCTCCACAATTGTTGATCTGAAATGGGGCACTAAAGGCTTCTTGTCAGCTTACAAGAACCTCTCCCACTCCAAAGCTTAAACAATTTCCAAGATCTATGCTTATGATTGATAATTTGCATAAATAAGCACTTGAAATAGGTGTATGCTTATGTTTGCCTTTAGCTGCTTAATTGCCCTAAGTTTATTTGCTTAAACTGGTATATAAACACACATAATAGTAAAATGCAATAAATAAATAAACACATAACACAACAATATAATATGGAGTTCACCCTAATATCTTGGGCTACATCTCCTTGAGCTCTTATCAACTCAACTAGGTGTTATAGACATATTTGGGCACTTCAACCCCAATCTCATATGTCCATAAACCAGGGGCTTCTAAGCCCCTAAAAGTGTTGTTTCATACCCTAAAGGAACAAGGTCATCTGATTACATCATCTCCCAAAAGTTCTCCCTGAAAACTACTTAGAATTGGTCAAAACTGGACCATCTCACCTGCTCCATGGCCAGGGTGCGATGCATCTCACCTATTGCACACAAAAAGTGTGATGCATACTGAAAAGCCCTTATGTAGGGTGTGATGGGCGAGAGAAGACAAATGGCAGAGATAGTTTGCATGGTGGATGATCATGGAATCTTCCAGAAACTTCTCTTGTGACGCTTGCCTCTCTGAATTCGCCCAAGGATGAGTAAGAGATCATGAAATCTCCAAGTGGAACCAAGAACTATCAGAGAAATGACACTAATCAAAATCCCAAAAGCTGACTCACCCACCTACAAATATCTATATATGGATCCCTCATCCTAGAGATCCAGAGGCTGGAACTTTGTATTTTGTAAGGAAGTGTTGTTGGTTTCTCTGTGAAACATCATAGTGTTGGGTGATCTAGCTTTTCATGAGGTGAAGAGGGCTTTCATGCTAGGAGGATGGCACTGGGTCAGACCAATGGGTTGTAATCCTCTCTTCTACTACTTCTATCAATAAAGATATTTGATTTTCCCTCCATATTCTTGTATATTTCTGAATCTTGTATTGATATATGCATTTGTATGGTTAATATATATCTGATCCTATATTGTTTATGGTTATAGATCTCTATGCTTTGATGGTATTATGCTGCTTTGACTCTACAAGTGTTCTTTGAAACGAGACAAGTGAGGAAGGAGCGGCAAAGTTCTATCAAAGGAGGGAGGAAACAAGCAAGGAGCCAAGCGAAAGACTGAGGTTGGTACTCTCTGCTTCTCTCTCATCTATCTCTCATAAAGGAAAACACAAGTAACTTTAGTTTGTTTGTTTCTAAGATAGCTACCCGTCTTAGTGGGACTAGCAGCTCTGAATGGAAACTAGTTTTCCCAATAACAAAATGGCGGCTCTACTAGGGAATGAATAGTTTGTTTGCTTGTTTCTATTTGTTTTCTTTATAAACTACAAACAGAGCCTGAAGTTAAGCCAGCTAGCCTTCGAACTGCTTTTTCTATGCAACTGCAAAGTAGATCAACACTGCGTTAGTCAATCTCCAGGTTAGTTTATGAACTAAACATCTGACTTGCAAACATCCTAAGTGCCCTGGTGGTAGCTCAGATAACCTCATTAGATCAGCCCCTATGCTTTGTGTTTACTGCATATCATTAGCTCAACTTAAATCCCTGAACTAAGCTGCAAACTGTGAGCAAAAACCAAGCTCAGTCTCATCCTTGGACCATCGCACGGTCTCTCATTGGCAGTCTATATGCATCGCACCTCCCGTGTGCTGCAAGTGAGATGTATCCCTGTTTCCCTGTGTTATAGGTGCGATGATTGAGTGATACTGTTTCTGCCTCAAGATTTTGGTTTTTTCTTCACTATCTTCAGATTTATTCAGTAGTTTTGTTGTCTATGATCAATATATCACTGTTGAAACTCTCTTCCTTTGCATCATTCAACCTCCATTGTTAAAATAATTGTGAATGTTTTTATGTATTTTTCATCATTTACAATTCTCCTTTGCAAACAGTAGCTTAATCGAACTGTCGTCTTTTGATTTGAAAGTGTCGCAAGTGTCATTTTCAGTCAAAGAAAAGAGTCTTCCTCTTATTTATAGTCGATTACACTTTTTCCATTGTATTTTATTTGAATTAATAGTATTTCAAGTGTCGAAACCAATTTTAAATTCGAAATCGCAAAGTTTCATCTTAGTCTTCCTTTCGTTTTTGAAAAGAAAATTGTTAGTACTGTCGCTTTGAAAGAAAAATAGTTCAGATCTGTACTTAGCATTCTTTTTTTCATTCACACATTAAGAAAGTGGAAAACAAATACATGCATGTGCATTTGCATTTAGAATGCATGTGGAAATTGATTTAGGACAGTGCATCTTAGTGTGTGCTCTCTGCTCTATGTTGAAAGAATTTTACTTCTCTTTCCTTAGTAGCTAGGATTTTCATTGCAAAAAGAAAGTAAACGACTGTTTATCATATTAGATTGCATATTTAGGAATTGTATATCTACATCACGCGGTGAACCTTAAATGAAAACTTCTTAAGAAAGATCAACTGTAAAATAAACCTCAATGAACATAAAAACACATTGGAACCTAACACACAACATCTAGAAGTCTAGGCTAGAGACGTATTCCAGCGTCGTAAAGCCTAGTAGCTATCGTTTTCATCGTAGGTTGGGTGATTCCTCCTCTTTGATACGACAAGTGCCAGTACAGACTTGTGCTCCCACATACCATCGAGTATATATTGGGAGACCACAATAGGTTATATCCTTTATCCTTAGGAAGCCGTGTCTGCCGCCCTATCGATCGCAATGCACTGAACACAACATTCGAGAAGATTGACTGCCATACCTTAAAAAGTATTCTGCAATTTTGCGATTGGTTTGGTAATCCCTCTGTCTAGATTTCCATAGTAGTCACTTTCGTTCCTTTTCAGACTCCTTGAAAGAAAAGGTCCATCTGAGCACTTGTCACTTCAGGCTCATTAAAAATCGAAGGCAACTAGAGTCATCTTTAGCTTTTTCTCGACTCTTAAAAATTGAAAAAGTAAGTTGTGTCAAAGCGTCATAAAATTTATTTTAATCGGAATAACATCATTGTTCCCTCGTTGGTCTTAGGTTGAGAAAATGGAGTCCACCAACCAAGTATTTCCCATTAGGGGGAATCCTAGTCCCTTCTCCTCTTGGGGAGATGTTGGTGCACCTCATATGGCTACATTGTCCCTTACAGGACTTACAATTGGCCTGCCAGTATGGCTTTTCTTGACCTTTTTCATTCAAAACACCGTGATTCCTAAGCAATCAAATCAACAACCAGATGATACTAGAATTACCCCCCAACCTTCTACTTCGTTTGTTTCTCCCTCTCCTTCTTCCTCTTTGCTTGGTGAAGCTAGTAAAACTAAAAACCAAGTAACTGAGAAGAAGAAGAAAGGGAAGGAGAAGAAGAAGAAGAAGCCAATGGCAAAAGGGGGCAACCATGCATCGTCTGGCGAAAATCCACACACTGCACCATCCAAACCTAAATCTCCATGTTTCATTTGCAAAGGAGACCACTATCATCGAGATTGTCCTTGCATCCTGGGATCTTAATGGACTAGTCTCCCCGCTTGCATAATCCGGTGTCCTCAACCTCTGATGATCATGTTGAAAGTACACCGTTAACTAGTGAAAACGAAGTCAATGGACAAAAAGGAAGATCTAAATTTCCTTGTAGACTGTGTGAAGACAATCATGCCCTCCACTATTGTCCCTTCGTGGACGAAGCTAAAAGAGTCTTGGATAACCATCCTGCTTCACCGCTATGACTTCCTCCTGGATACAAGAAACTCTTGCCGAGTCCATCACTAGTTGAAAATCCAACTAACACACCTTTGTTGTTAGTCAAAGCATCTATCATCGAAGATAAACCCTCTAAGTCCACACCAGACCAAAGTCAACAGGTCGAGACGGCAGTCGGCCCTTCAAAAGGTCTACCTTCAGATGATACAGTCACCAAAGAGAATGAGAACAACACTGTTTAAATTCTTTTTGTTAACACATAATCCGATGAACCTGGGGGCAATCTACCCGTTCCTTTACCGCAGGAAGGAAGTTCGTCAAAGATTCATCCGACCGTCTATTCAGTCCCTCCTCCAAGCAATCTAGTTGTTTCCTTCGATTGGAATCTACTAGGGAGACCCCGCCTACCATCTAATGTACCATTCTGAATCATAATACAAGCTTACAGAATGAGCATGGTTGGTACTATCATAGATGAAGGGGCTTCCGTGAGTATCTTTTCCTCCACTGCTTGGAAAGCGCTTGGTTCACCATCGCTTCTGCTTGAGATTCGAAATCTGTCAAGCTTCAACAAAGGAACCAGTCGACCGTTAGGGATCCTTCCAAATTTGCCTATAACTTTGAGAAGGAAAACCATTTATCTGAACGTGATGGTAGTCCAAGGGCCATTAGATTACAATCTACTCCTTGGGCGTGACTACATTTATAGCATGGGAGCTATTGTTTCCTCACTGTTTCGAGTGATGTGTTTCCCGCATGAAGGCAGAGTGGTCCAGCTCATAGACCAACTTTCATTTCCCGGTTCAAACATAGCTACTAGTCAAGTGCCATCCTTAACTAGTCTTTTTACGCAAGGAATGTCTCATCAATCTCCAGTCCGTCCACCTGATGAACGTGAGTTATTCGATGAATATGACTAAAACCTAGGAGGCATGCTCCCTGGTCTACTTCGGCAGAAAAACCCCAGATATAAGGTAGGTTTCCGCATAGGAATATGACTAGTCTGACAATCCTGTCCGTTTAGGAAAATGGATCAGTCTGGAGAAGGATTCCTCTGTCAAAGGTTATGTGATTGGGACTGACAACAGTCACCTTTGTCCATTTCGATGGACAACGCCAAGGAAGTGTTTTGTCTGCTACGCGGATGGAATAATCTTGCTAATGCAAGAAATTCTTTAGGGTAACCTGGAAAATCTACTTTGTTATACCTGGGGGGATGCAAACCTTTTTGCATGCAAGTGAAAAGCGACCATTTATTTTCTTAGTTTGTAGGCTCTTAACCCTTTAAACTTGTAGGTTGTTCATTCCTAGCTTGCATAACAAAAGGCTTCGGAGCAAAGTTGCGCATGGGGCAAGCTCCCTAAAAAATGAACCTACTGATGAGAGATATCCTTATTATACGATTGGCAAGAGCAGTTTTACGCGAAGTTCAAGCTCGTTAAAAAATAAACCTAGTAATGAGAAAATGTTCCCCCAGAGTTCAAGCTCATTAAAAAATGAACCCACTTTCAGTAAATAATCATTGTAATTGCATAATTATTAGCTTTTAAACCTTGGTCGTGTTCTTACCATCACCTCCACCCTTTTTTAGCTGATCATATGCCTCCATTTGATTGTTTACCCTTTTGAGGAACAGTTGCGACGAGTGATTCTATTAGCCACTTTCTTTACACTGCCGTGATTGAAAAAGTTCCAAACCTTACCTAGAACTAGATGCTACCTGAAAACATCACTAACTCCTTAAGAAACAAGTCTCCTTTAAGCTCTTTTCATCTGACTCGTAAAGTATGAAAAGATTGCCGAGCAATTGGCCTCTCCAACTCGTTAAAGCAATCGGAAGTTCCATCCCTCCTATAGATTTTAATCTTTTTGGACCTGAGGGATCATTACACAAAAAGATCGAGTGCTTATCTTGTTCAGCTCGTTAAAACTATCGAAAAGTCATCCCTTTCGTATTATTTTATACTTTTTTTGACTTAAGGGATTATACTACGAAAAAGGATTACCGGAGTTGCCTTTCCATCAAACTCTCTAAAATTGAAAAGGACCGAGTTATCCTTGTCGTTAAACTCATTAAAACAATAGTGACAAACTTGTCCATGCAGACAAGAGTGAGTTTCACTGTCGCTAGGCTCGCTAAAACATAGCGACAGGTTTGCCCAAAGGGCAAATTATAAAACAAGCATATGTTATCCTCCTCAAGCTTGACAAAAATAAAGAGGTACTGGTCGGAAATGACTAGGGAAAAATTGGGAATAAAACTTGAAGAAACTTTATTGGTAGCAGGTCGCTCTTGAACATTACACTTTCACTCCATCACCATGATTGAGTCAGGTTGGGTTATTCTGATCACCGGTCATATCACCAATGGTCCTTCGTACCATCCATTTTTGGGGTTAACGCTACCAATCCATTTCAGTGTCGCCAATATGTTCAAGAGAAGTTGCTCAGAGAATTCACCAACCCAACTAACATCTCATCCACTACAATACCTTCATTCTTCATTCTTTCATGACCGCCACCCTGAACATTTTATCATCAGATTGTTTTCACATCCACAAAATCATTTGATACGTTCCGTGTCGTAGATGTGGGATTCATTAAGGCCCTCCTGCGACGGGTCACTTCTTGTTAACATCAGCTCATTATCCAAGAAGTTGACTTAGGAACAACCCTTTCAGTACTTTGAAGCTTGCATGCCTCAATGGCAAGTTTCTCACTTCCGATGACAGGTTTACACCAATGGCCTTCGACCGAAAGATTTTACGTGGTGTTCAACATCGACTCATGTATTCACACCACGTGAATTGTACTATAGTACCTTGAGGGTCATCATCATCATCGGTGATTCCTCTCACGCTTGTTAACAACTTACATCATTGGTTGGTAATCACGCGATGTCTTTCCATGTTCGACATCAAAACATCTTTTCACATGGATCGACTTTTACTTCGGGTGAAGATTGAATGAGTTTGAAGACCCCGAATCTAGTTTCATCCATCCGAGCTGCGATATATTCAGGAAAATAAAGACATCAAAGGTACATCATAGCTGCACAGATAATCATCCAAGCTAAGGGATGATGGCTCTACCAGAATCATTAGTCTGCCACACAGACGATTGTCTATCCTATGTACATGAAAATGAATTTATAAATCTGAGCATGGGAATGCCCGCCTCAGCTAGATCATGAAAATATTATGAAGATAATGTATTGTATTGTATCTTATTACGATCACCTTCCAGTTTGAAAAACCTCGGATCCTCATGATAAAGCATTTCACCCGACATCAGAAGATTTACGACCTCATGCTTTAGGGGGCAACTGTTATAGACATATTTGGGAACTGCAACCCCAATCTCATATGTCCATAAACCAAGGGCTTCTAAGCCCCTAAAAGTGTTGTTTCATACCCTAAAGGAATAAGGTCATCTAATTACATCATCTCCCAGAAGTTCTCCCTGAAAAACTACTCAGAACTGGTCAAAACTGGACCATCTCACCTGCTCCATGGCCAGGGTACGATGCATCTCACCTATTGCACATGGAAAGTGCAATGCATACTAAAAAGCCCTTCTGTAGAGTGCGATGGGCGAGAGTATACAAATGGCAGAGACAGTTTGCAAGGTGGATGATCATGGAATCTTCCAGAAACTTCTCCTATGACACTTGCCTCCCTGAATTCGCCCAGGGATGAGTAAGAGATCATGAAATCTCCAAGTGGAACCAAGAACTATCAGAGAAATGACACTAATCAAAATCCCAGAAGCTAACTCACCCACCTACAAATATATATATATGGATCCCTCATCCTAGAGATCCAGAGGCTCGAACTTTGTATTTTGTAAGGAAGTGTTGTTGGTTTCTCTGTGAAACATCATATTGTTGGGTGATCTAGCTTTTCATGAGGTGAAGAGGGCTTTCATGCTGGGAGGATGGTGCTGGGTCAGACCAATGGGTTGTAATCCTCTCTTCTACTACTTCTATCAATAAAGCTATTTGAGTTTTCCTCCATATTCTTGTATATTTCTGAATCTTGTATTGATATATGCATTTGTATGGTTAATATATATTTGATCCTATATTGTTTATGGTTATAGATCTCTATGATTTGATGGTATTATGCTACTTTGACTCTATAGGTGTTCTTTGAAGCGAGACAAGTGAGGAAGGAGTGGCAAAGTTCTATCAAAGGAGGGAGGAAACAAGAAAGGAGCCAAGAAAAAGACTGAGGTTGGTACTCTCTGCTTCTCTCTCATCTATCTCTCATAAAGGAAAACACAAGTAACTTTAGTTTGTTTGTTTCTAAGATAGCTACCCGTCTTAGTGGGACTAGCAGCTCTGAATGGACACTAGTTTTCCCGATAACACTAGGCTCTTTGGGATTATGGATTAAATTATTTCACAAGTTCCACACTCAACTCCATAGGTTTACAACTGTACCTATGGGCTTAGAATACCATCTTACCCCTAACTGTCCTTACTCTGTAGACAGATCTAAGCTTCTCTAGACTAGACTCCTTCAATTAGTGCTCTGAGCTATCTTGAGCTCTAGCTCGCACCAACTCCCTCATAATTCTTTACTGTCTCTGTAACTTCTTCTTCTGTCGTCAACACACATCAGACATCAGCAATAGCTTGATCATTTGATCTCTTTGATGTTCTGAACTTCACTGCAGCTTCATGGCTTGTAGAAGTCCATAGAGCCCTCTGGCTCTGTGGCTCTGCCTCCAACCTCTGGTGGCTATGCCTCTGTTAGCGCTTTGGCTCTACCTTCCAACCTCTGGTGGCTATGTCAAGCTTCTCTTACTCTGCACCAAGCATCCTCTACTCTGCAGACTGCCTCTGGCACACACTCAACATCCAAGCATCTCTGAGCTTTTCTGAGCTTCCTCTGAGCATGACTCTGCCTGAGCCTCCGAGAATCCTTGTTAATTGTGTTCCCTAAGCCTTTGTAACACTTCAGTTACAGTCGCCTAATGCATGGAAACCCAACTGCTTCCTTACAAGAAGAATTTTATAATTGAAAAGGAACTGGTGGGCATGGGAACCCGATCGTTTGGCCTTCCTATGAAAAAATCTCGACAATAGCCACATAACGGAATACACAGGCAAACCGACGAAAACCACATCATGGAGCATTTTGCCAGAACTCAAATAATATATAATCGCCCCTATAATCCTCTCGGGTCCGTCATTCTATCGCATATCGCAATTGCATTGCATATGGCCAAAAACCCAATACACGGGAAAATACAAAGAAATCTCGTAAATCCGGATTTCAAATGATATGAAATCGTGCTTATAAACCTATCAGGTCCGTGCCTTGATCGCTAATCGCAATCGCACGTCACATATGTCAACAACCCTTTGTATTGTTCTGATGCGATTCACCGATCGTCGATCGGTGCTATCACATATCTCACAGTTGCATAATCACATGTCGCATGTCCACGGCCCTTTGTATCGTGCTACCTGATCGTTGATCTCTGATCACCAATCTCGGCGCATCGCATATAGCAATCGAAATGGCCCGAGGGTTTATACCACTTTCCATTCACTGTGCCAATCGCCAATCCACCGATCTGCCGATCGCAATCACTAATTGCCTGCCCAGGGTTCCGATATCGCATGAAGGCCTTCCTCCCATGCGATATATTGGAGATCGCTATCGGGGAGTCCTTCCACCTCCGTTTAAGTCCTCCATTTGACTTTTTCCAATGCAATTTCCTTAAAGAGCCTTTTATTCCATTTAGCACCTTTTTACCTCTATATGAAGTATTTTAGACTTAGAGGTTTATCCAAGATCCATTTTGGATCAACTGTACTTATCACAAAACTTTTCAAATGTGTTCATGTTTCTAAATAGTAACCCCCATGAATGTCACTCTTTTAACTGCATCTTCACCAATAGAGTCCTCCCATGCTAATGTTGAAGCATATCAAACATATGAAACTATTGAATAGATCCAACACCTACAATACGTTGATGTTGTCTTACAAAAATCCAAGTAGAACCAGTGGCATGAACATCGGGTACCACACAAGTTTCATGTTAGTGATAATGTGTTGGTGCATTTATAGAGAAAGCGCCTCATAGGCCCCCATAGGAAGCTCAGAGAACTCTAATATAGGTGTTACACAATCACAAAGGATGTTGATGAAACCATTTTTGAATTAAGTATTCCCCCTTTCCTTGATTTTCACCCAATGTTAATTCATAGCTGCATAAACCATATGTTTTACCTTTGGTGAACACCTCAGAGGTAACTAAGCAATTGAACCCCACAAAGTTCAATCCTAACTATAAAGAACAATATACAACTAATCAAATTATGGACACCAAGACGAAGGATACCCACTAGTAGAACACATAACTCTATCAAATTGTCAAAGTATGGTAGCTTCTTCACCAAGGCAAGTGGTTGACGAAGAGCCAAACTCAATATAATATTCTCATATGATGAGGGAACATGATGCGATGGATACCATTGCTTCATAAGGGGGGAAGATGGATCTAGGTGGGTGTGAGTGAATCACCATGGTCAATAATTGTTTTCGGCATTTGTTGGTTTACAAACCAAGGGTTTTGATGAACCATGGTATCCACCCATGGTATTTGAAAGGTGGAAGAAAACAAAATAAAAATATAATTGTAAGGTTAGTTTTTACCATATATAACCATTCGTTATTTTTTACCATAGTGATTTATGGTATCTGCTGACATGGTTTTTTGTAGCCCGTGGTATTTGAAATATAGCAAAAGTGCATGACTCTAGATAAATAATATAAATTGGGCCTTTACCAATGTAAAAGCCATGAAGTTTCTCATGATGTAGTCTTATGATATTTTTACCATTTAATAAGAATAATTAAGCCCCTTTCATACTATTTTTCTTCTACAATTTTCTTTTATGTGTATGTCATGTTTTCTATTGTTAATATTTAGTATCATTCCTCAAAAAGCCTAGTTCATTGTGGGGTAGGGGATCCCCCTCCACACAATGATTGATTGCTAAAGTCTACAAAGGTGTACATAATCTATCTTATTTTAAATTTGAACTTATGACATCTTAGGATAAATCACATGTTCTTATGCCCATTGAAGTTGTTATATGAGGTCTATGTATTCTTAACCAATGCAAATCCATCTTAATTCTGAATTTATCAAGAAACAAGCAATATCAAATATATAGAGTTATTATCTTTTTATCACTAAAAATGAATTTAGGCTAGATGTAGTCTTATTTAACTATGTAGAATTCATAACTCAAAACTTATGTAGATGTGGTTATGTGAAACTACAATTTTGATTATTATTAAGATAATTATATTTACTCTCTCTCTCTCTCTCTCTCTCTCTCTCTCTATATATATATATATATATATATATATAGATTGGTGATGGAGGTTTTGGGGGTGGGGGGAGCCCACTAACCCACCACCTCCCACAATGTTTAAGTGGGGGGATGACATAGCTAGCCTGCCCCACACCTAACACATGTAAATTGTTCCTACCCCTTTCATTACAATGTTAAGCCTTTCACTATTCAATTGTTTTGTGAGGAGAGACGTTGCTCTCTAAATTTTATGGAATTGTGTGTGGGCTCCTTCCCTGTCATTGGTGTGATAATTCTCTTGGTTTCCTGGTAGTGACAATTCTCTACACAACAAGAAGATTACATCACCATGGCCTAATTTATAACTTTTTCCTAAGATGAGGTCACTTTCCTCTGGCAATGAAGTGGAAGTGACATGTGTTTGCATGCAAGTTAATTTAGCCTCTTAGTTTAAAGGGACATGTTGCTCGCATGGGATGTTGGATATTGGAAAAGAGTAAGGTGTTGGGCACACATAGACTTCATGTCACAAGACTTTGCAGATTCCATTGGAGCTAGAGATTGAAGTTGTTGGTGGCATCATCCTCGATTTGAAATGCACATGGATACATCTTCTTAGGCAAAGTGGGATGGTTATATTAGGTTATGATCTTATTTTTCTAGCTTAGTTTTTTTTTTTTTTAATGGCTCTGAGTTTCTATGGTGTAAGTTTAGTGGTTTTGTCTTAAAGTTTATGGGGGTGCACTGTGACCTACACTTCAATGACTCCTAGCGAGCCAGTGACCTTGCCTAGATTTTTTCATTCGCTTCTTTGGTTTATTATTCTTCCTTTTCTTATTCATTTTGGTATCTCAATAAAATCGATATCAATATTGTTACTATATCTTGATTGTTTCGTAAGTGTATGATACATATAAGTTAATTCATAGTGCTTTAGATAATGTAGTTTGAAGTTTTAAATCATGCAAACTTTTAAGTTGTATATTAATATGAATAAACATTATAATTTTGGTATTCAATAAAATAAATATCAATATTGTTACTATATCTTTATTGTTTCGTAAGGGTATGATACATATAAGTTATAATCGGGAAGGTGTTGTAATACATGTTACTAGTACATCATTTAATCCTTTACGATCCATTTAAATTTATTGTAATGAGAATAGCAAGATGTTTTATAATATAGTATGACATAAAAATTGTTTCATATATAAAATGATAATATTTAAAAAATTATATTAATATAAATAAATTTTAAATTTGAATTCATTATTTAATGTGGTTTTATATATCAAATAGTTAATAAACATCCATAAATATTAATTATCATAAATATTAAAACACTTTATTATTATATATCTCATATTTTTAAAATAAATATATATATATATATATCATAAAAATTAACTAAATCATAACTTTATTATTATTATTATTATTATTATTATTGTTTAAGCAAGAGTCGATCTTTTTTTCCATTAATTTGTATAAATTAATTACATAAAATACAAAAAATCTCGATCTCTGGAACTTACATGCGGGACAAAAAAGAACACTAAAGCAAGTGTCCCCTCCCAACTAGCCGTGAGCAAAAGAGGAGCAATGGCCCACAAAAAAGAAGATAGCTTGCCCACTACGGAAACTTAGGCCAGCGATCCGCCAACATGCACAATGAACCTAGGTCGTTGATCCACTGTTGTTAGATCCAACGGTGGAGAGGCATATCGAGTGAAGAAAAAACCGAGAGAATACCCGATGTAGGCAGTATTCTCTCTCCTACTGGAGCCACGTGTTGAGGGATGAGTGGCATCGGGCTCAATTTGAGAAAACCGCTTCCGGAGTTGAAGGCACCCGATGAACCGGAAACCACCTTGAGGACGGTAAAGAATGAAAAGTGGTGGACCTAAAGATGGATTAACTTTGATATAAAAAAAAATATGGGTCTGCTGAGGGGGCATCAAATAAAACTCTGACCCACCAACCTGCTCGATGAATCTTGGCCATTGATCCTCATCTGCTTGATCCAACGGTTGAAAGGGATATCGGATGATTGAGTAACAAGAGGAATACGCGCCCGATACAGGCGGTATTCTCTCTCCTTCCTGGGACATGTGTTGATCTATGAGAGGCATTGGGTTTAAATCTAGAAAACTGCTTCGGGTATTACGGCCGTCCAAAAACCCGTAAACCATCTTGCCTGTGGTTTGGCTCACAATGCCACCGGTTCGTTGCACCCATTGCCTGCCAAACATCAAAGAGCCATGAACTTGCCTCTGCCACCCGCTCTTGTGGGAATTCCACGTCTTCTTCTGACTGGAAGCCCTCCACTCCATCTCCCTAAGAACCCTAGGTCTGAGTTGGTCTGCGCTGATATTTTTGACAAAGGACTGACTACTTTAAAAAATCATCCAAGACCGTATATATGCTAAACCCCAACTTATGCAATCTTCTGGAATCCATTGTTCTGATTAAGTTCTTGGTCTGCACTTGCTTGGCTGAGACAATCATCCCTCAACCTGCCCTGGGGAACCTCATACCATCTGTACTTATTGCTACTCTTAGGACAAAGAACACCTTTATTAGCTAATATATCTGCTAATTTATTGGCAGCCCGTCGCACATGCTTGAAACTTAAGGTCCTCATGTTCTGAAGGTGGGCATGAATCCTTTGATCGACCTGAAGAAGCCTCCAATGTCTCGAGACTTTTTCCGGAGCTGAGCCACAACAAATTCGATTAACTGAATTGATAATCAGCTTAGAGTCTGCTTCAATTATAATGTTCTGAAGATTGTCATTCTTCAGGATTTCTAAACATTGCTCTAAGGCCATTAGCTCCACCATATTGTTTGTGTCTCTTCCCAAATTACAATGAAAAATGTATAGAATATTGCCCTTTTCATCCCTTATCACTCCCCCATAACTAGCCAGGCCCGGGTTTCCTTTTGAGGCTCCATCTATGTTACATTTCAAATATCCCTAAGGGGGAGGATGCCAAAAGTCTTTATTAGTGACCACCTGATCTACAATTCTTTTGTTACCCTAAGGAATAAGCCCCTACAAACTCAACCGAAGTAGAATCTGCACATCAGTAGCTGAAGGGGGGTTCTTAGGGGGGGCTTGCAATAAAGTTCCAACCGTCTCCTTGAGCTATCTTAATATTTGTTCCATAATGTTCTGGGAGGAACTCTTTTGATTTTTGAAAATTCTATTATTACGTTCTTTCTAGACATCCCAAATTAAGAAGCTTGGAGCTAAAGCCCAAGCTTTGTTTACTGTATCATACTTAGAGAAGTTTCTTCTCCAATTCCTTAGGGTGTTGGTAATGCTTCCTTTGTCCCTATTTGTTTGTCTGAATATTAAGGCAATCCCATCCCATAGCGAGGAAGTAAAAATACAACTGTTGAGAAGGTGCTCCATGGTTTCATCTTGTAATTCACATAGCTGGCATCTGGATGGGCCAGAAACACCCCTTTTCCGAATGTTTTCCCATGTCAGAATTTTCTTATGATGCACTAACCACATGAATAGTTTGGTTTTCATCCATCCTTGGTGCTTCCATAGTTCCTTCCAAACCCAATCCAGTTTTGTGGAATCCAGCTTAAGGGCTAAGCACTTTGCCTCTTTAAGGTTAAAGTTACCTTCATTGTTATTACCCCATCTTAGTTGATCTGAATCTTCTAATATCAGGATCCTTCTTTGATTCAGGATGGCTGTTAGAGCATCAGCTTGTGCTTTAAAGGTGGCATTGTTCCTGTATTCCATCTCCTTCCAAATTCTCCATTTTCCTCTGCTATTATTCTAATCCCAAAATTAATTTATTCTGAGTAACCCTTTGGTTTCAATATCATTCTTGAGACTTTCAAAGTCTTCTCTTAACAGTTTAGGTTCATGTTGCCATCTGTCCTCCCAAAACCAAGTGAGGTCTCCAACTCTTATTTCCCAGAAACTATTTTTTTGGATTATATCTATGTTTTCCCACGCTTTATTCCATATGTGGGAGCCCTTTATGATACTAGACATTCTTATATGGTCTTGGGTTTGCCAAGTATTTGCATATTTTTGGCTCCAAATTTGTGCCCAAGGAACATCTCGCTCTTTTAACCATCTCCACCATAATTTCCCCCCCAACACTTTGTTTAACACTTCAAGATCATCCTGTCCTAACGCTCCATGTGTTTTAGGTTTGCATATCTTGTCCTAGGCTACCAAGGCCCATTTTTTCTTTTCTTCCTCTTTGCCCCAAAGAAAGTCTCTTTGGATATTTCTGTAGTGTTACATAACCCCTTTTGGAGCTAGAAGGGCTGAAAACATGAAGATGGGGATTGATTGAAGGACAACCTTTGTGAGCACCAGCCTTCTAGCTAAATTCAAGGATCTGCTTATCCATTTTCATGCTTTGTCCTGTAACTTATTAATCACAGGCTCCCAAACTATCTTTCTTAGAGGTTTATCTGTGAGAGGTACTCCTAGATATTTGAATGCTAGTATATCTCTTTGAAAGCCTAATATTCTAGAAATATTTCTTTGAATAGCAATGTTAGTGTTGAAAAAGAGAATCTTTGATTTAGAGAGGCTTACCTCTATACCTGCAGCCATAGCAAAGTCTCGCAGGATTTGTTTATAAGCTTGTGCTTCCTTGACCGTGGGAATGCCCTCTAGCATGTTGTCATCTACAAACTGTTGATGGGTTAAAGCATGTCCGTTGCCAGATAGTTTGAGACCCTGGATTTTACCTTCTTCTTTAGCAGACTTGATAGCTCGTCCTCCTCCTTCCATCATAATAATAAAGAGAAAGGGGGAGAGATCGTCTCCCTGCCTGAGGCCTCTTGAAGGAGTAAAGATCTTAGATGGAGAACCATTTACCAAAATTGAAAAGCTGGAGGTAGTAACCAAGGCCATTACCCATCTCACCCAGTTGTGGTCAAATCCATAGGCTAGAAATACTTTCCTAATATAGGCCCAATTTAACTTATCATAAGACTTTTCTAGGTCCAATTGCATAATCATTCCTGTCTGCCTTTTACTTGTCAGAGAGTGAACCACCTCATGAGCTTGAATGATGTTGTTGAGAATTTGTCTGCCCTCCACATACCTCGTTTGCTCCCTGGAAACTAGAGTTGGTAAAAGGGGTTTAAGCCTATTGGCAATTACTTTTGAAATTATTTTATACACCACATTGCATAAAGCTATAGGTCTGAATCTATCAGGTGTCATAGCATTGTCCTGTTTTGGAATAAAGGAGATGAAGGTTGTGTTGAATGCCTTCAAAACAATTCTGTTCTTCCTCGAGTCCTCCACCACATTCAAAATATCTTGCTTGACAATTCTCCAACAAGCTTTAAAGAAATCCACATTGAAACCATCTGGGCCTGGTGCTTTTCCATTTTGCATTTCTTTGATGACTTCATAGACCTCCTCTTCATTCACCGGCCTATTAAGATTATGATTTTCTTCTCTTGTTACAAGCTTAGGGATGTGCTTTGTGAAGTCATTGATGAATTGTGATCTGTCTACGAGAGGTTCCTTCGCTATGCCTTGAAAATGTTGAACCAACATAGCTTTTATGTCCTTGTGGGTATTGAACTGGTTACCTATAGAATCCTTGATAGTTGAGATATTGTTGTGAGACTTGTGCTCTAGGGTAGATCTGTGGAAAATCCTTGTGTTTCTATCTCCTTCTTTTAACCATTGTACTCTTGACTTTTGTCTCCAAAATGTTTCCTCTTGTTTGCATAAGTCCTCCCATTCCTATTGATGCTAGCTTGTTCATTTCTTTCCCCATAAAAGCCTTCAGCGATTAGTGTCTGATTCATATCCTAAATTTTCTTTTCAGCAACTTTTTTTGCTTCAAAAATGTTGCCAAACTCATTCTTATTCCAATCCTTGAGCCTGATTTTGATATGTCTCAATCTTTTTTGCAAAATGAACATTTTGGTACCTTGAATCTGCAATTCTTCTTTCCACCATTTTTCAATGTTGCTAATGAAGTCTGGATGTGTAAGCCAGATATTTTCAAACCGGAAACATCTATTTCTTGAGGTACCTATACAGGACGCCTCAAGTTGAACAGACCAATGGTCCGAGCCACCGAAGGGGAGAATCCTCGCCATCATATCAAGGCCTATGAGCATAAGGTCCTTTGAGATTATGAATCTATCAAGATTTGAAGCTACTTGAGACTCTCCACCTCTTTTATTGTTCCAGGTGAAGAGGCCATTACTCATATAAGTGTCGACTAGCTTCATATTGTTAATAAAATTCTTAAAAGCTATAGAGTCTTTTCCTAGTGTTTTGGTTCCACCCTTTTTTTCCGACAGGGACCTGATCATGTTGAAGTCCCCTCCTAAAATCCATGGTATTTCTGAATATCTGTCTCTCAGATCCTCTAGTGAGTTCAATAGTCTGAGTTTGTCATCAGGCTTCTGTGGACCATAAACATTTGTGATTAAATAAACTTCCATGTCTCCCATAGGCTGGATAACCACTGATAAGTAGTTTCTAGATGCTTCAGCATCTACTATACTTATTCTTTGAGGGTTCCAAAGTGTGAGAATACCTCCTGCTTTTTTGTCTACTTTGACTTCTAGAAATTCATATTTTTTAAGCCATTTGCTATGTATTTCTCTTATTTTTTTTATTGAACACTTGGTCTTCTGGATGAAAATCATATCAGGTTTCTCTTCTTTCATTCTATTGCTAAGATTCCTTTGTTTCCTTTTACTTCCTAGACCTCTAATATTCCAAGATGTGAGCTTCATTTAGTAAGATTTGTAAAATAATAGCTGGTTACATCTTTCATCTTACCTGAATCTATCATCAGTTTTCCACATTCTATCAGCAACTTGTTTGGCCTCTTTCTACCCCTTTTCTTGCCTGGGTTTCTGGGCGCTAGTCCTGCTATGGTTTTCATGGTTTTCAACCCTTAATTGTAATTGTAATTGTTACTTAAAGTTATCAATTAGCACGGATCTAATTGTAATTGTTACTTAAAGTTATCAATTAGCATGATAAAAGAGATATTAGGGAAGGTGAACCTCTTGGCCTGGATGAGGTTAAGAGAGCTCCCTATGATAGGAGGATGCATCTGTTGTAAAATGTCAGCCTTATCATTGTATTTCTAGAGGATAAGATAGAATTTGGTGTCGTTAAATTGTAGTTTCTCTTGTTATACTTTGGTGATGTTTCGATTGCTTATCATATGACTATTCTCCTTATAGTCTTGCATTTCTTTGATTTATGTCTTTGAGTTCCCTAACACCACTAACACCACTAGCCTTTTTATCTTCCATGTACATGCCAATTGTAGCCCCATGAATAAAGCACTCAACTTGGTTGCGAAATATGTTTCCTAGGACCTAATGGAAGTCAAATTCTTGGTTCCATTGAGATCTATTAGGACCCTCCTACACCTATTCCCCTTCACTATTTATAATAATTATGAGAATTAGTTTCTGAAACCTCTTATGACTTACCTAAATTTAAAGCTTCGTGCAATTTACTTAGTTTTGACAACTTTTTAGTTTTTGAGTATTTGTTTTTAGTATTCATTTATTGTTATTATCAAATTTGTGATTTAGATTTCATAATATTAGCACTTATTAATTCCATGATATTGGTTGAATTATATATGGAAGTCAAATTTTTGGTTCCATCAAGATCTATTAGGACCCTTCTACACCTACTACCCTTAACTATTCATAATAATTATGAGGTAATTATGAGAATTAGTTTCTAAAAATTCTTATAACTTACCTAAATTTGAAGCTTCATGCAATTTACTTAATTTTGACGACTTCTTAGTTTTTGAGTATTTGTCTTTAGTATTCATTTATTATTATCAAATTTGTGATTTAGATTTCATAATATTAGCACTTGCTAATTCCATGATATTGGTTGAATTATATATATATATATATATATATATATATATATATATATATATATATATATATATATATATATATATATAGATAAATATCATAAAATAAAATAATTATTACAATGTAGATATAATCAATAGATATACGTAAGTAATAGTTAAAGTGTTTAGCTTAACCAATTGCCACTAATGTTATTATGTTTTTGGCTAGTTTTATGTTAGAAAGTGTTTGATTGAAATGTACTTAGGTTAAATGGGTTACTTCATGCCAACCAATGTACTAAGAATTCCATCCACAAATTTGGGGAGAATTCCTTTAGTTTCTCCATGGTGGAGTAACAAGTTAAGTAGGTTCATCGCACATTTTGATCTTCCAAATATAGTTAATAGTTGACTAGGAGAGTCTAGTAATCATTTCATTGTTTTGTTAGGTTGATGAAAGAGGTGGGTTAATCAATAGGTCAAGGTAGAATTCAAGTAGTTTGTTATGCAACCTAGGAAATCAAAGTGGACCATGTCTTTCTTACTTCAAGGAAGTTAATTACAATTTGATGTTATATATGAACAAGCTTGAAGATTGGTTTATCATTAAAGTTAATTAGTTCCTTTTGTTTCCTATTGTATATGGAGTTTTTTTTTCCACTGGAAAAATCGTAATCTTTCATTAACTTTGAAAAATTACATATTGTAGATGCGATATGCATATGCTGTATCCGTCTAGCCCCAGAGGGCTCTGTCAAAATTTTGAAGGTTCTTCAAAAAAACTGTATATTGCCCAGAACACCACGCAGGATGTTCATAAATAGGAGCCTTGTATTAAGTCTGTACATGTGCCACGTAGGGCCATACATAAAAATCTTGTATAATATATACATAATTTTCAAAGAAAAACATCGTTCAAAAAAAGTTCCAAAAGAAAACCAGATCATGGGCTCTCTGCCCTATGATAATGTAGATCTATGTATGGGCGGTGGTAGTAGCAGTATTCATTTGTCCCTCGTTGTTCCTGGATCATCCACTCTCCTCTGGGAAGTATCGTGGCCTCCTTGGATAACTCATCAGCACAGTTGTTATGTTCCCTATAAATATGATTGCATGTGATATTATTAAATTGAGCCTTGAAAATGTTTATTTGATCCAAAATATTACTGAGTGTGTGTATGTGACAAGCAGTAATGTTATTGAACCAATTTATAATGATCTTCGAGTCTCCAAAAATATTTATGCCCATGCAATTATGCCCCAAAGAGAAATGAAAGAGATGACGAAGGGTGATGAGTTCTGCGAAATTGTTTGTTCCAGCCCCTAATCCCATCTTAACTTTGAAATAATGATGTTCACTAATGTATAAGATGAATCCACCACCACATCCTTGCTATTGTGCTGCACCATCGAAATACGCCCAAGGGGTATTTTTATCAATATGTGGAGGAGTATGAGGCCTACGGGCTCAGGTTTGTGGAGGATCAGGAATCTCATTGTATGTCGATACTATACAGTCCACAGTGTGTGGCCAACACACAGGTTTGTTTTTGAAAATAGAATGATTCCGAGCCAGCCAGAGATGCCAGCTGATAATCAAAGGGAGACTTTGAAGTTTTGAACCTTTATGCCGATTGTACCAACCTTCCCATGCTTTGTTTATGTCATCACCTTCCCAGAGCCCTGTGTAGTGAATTGTAGAGGATATATTTTGCCAAAGATCAATCAAGGCTGAGCATTTCAGAAACAGATGTAAAGTCGATTCCGATGAGCTTTTGCATAATGTACACCAATTTGGCCCATGGAAGGATTGATGCATGAGATTTTCGCCTGTGGGAACTTTGTCTTTTAGAATACACCAGAAAAATAGTCTGGTCCGAGGAGGCACAATAAGTTCTAAATAGGCTTCCACCAGAAGGTAATCAAATCCGGTATCTTGTGGGAGATCAGGGCCAGATAACCAGAATTAGGTGAGTATATACCATTGTCCGCATGACACCAAATGAGTTCATCCGGGCCCTCTTTTATCCTGATATGAGATTCAGATAGTGCAGAAATATAATTATGCCATTCTTGGTGCCAACATTGTGGTAAATCGAGTTGTAAGGTGGATTTCCATCTTTGAGAAAAAATGGTGGAATTATGAGGATCCGCAATGTTTGCAAGTACCTTGAGCTTGTGTGAATGAAGATGTTGTATGAGTTCTCTAGACAGCTAATATCTTCCTCCACCTCCAATCCATGGATCTAAACCAATGCGAGCCATAGATCCATCATTGATTCTCCGGGCCAGATTATCCCTGATGAGCGGCAGAGAGTGAAGGAGTGCCTTCCAGACATATGAGATGCCAGTTTTAGGCCAACTTGGCAAACGAATCCAATCCATGATTTGTTGAGGCCAAATATACTTGTGATATGTGATGGCAGTCCAGAGATTATGTCTGGTCAACAGAGTCCATCCCATTTTTGCAGCAAGTGCTTGTGTGAAAAAGGAAGATCTTTTAGGCCCCATCCTCCCCATTTTTTGGGCAGCGCTATCTTACTCCAGCCAACCCATGCCGAAATCCGTTTTTCATGGTTTCCATTCCATATATATATGTTGCAGATTTGTTGCAAACAAGCCAAGATGCTCCTAGGAATCCAAGCGAGTGCCATCCAGAATACAGGAGTGGACTCAAGAACAGATTTTATAAGAACAAGTCTACCAGCTCTGGACAAATATCTGTGGCTCCATATGGTAAGCCTTTTCTCCAGTTTTGTGACGTGCCAAACCCAATCAGCAATTTTCTGGCTGATAGGCTTTATCCAGAACCCCAGGTATTTTCGACCCCGGTCTAAAGGATTGATGCAATAAGGGAAAAACTGATGAGCAAGATGTGACTCTTGGATGGAGGTTCGGGCAAATGTAATTGTGGATTTTGAGTGATTGGCTGACATTCCAGTAGATGATGAGAAGAGAGAGAGAATCTTGGAAAAGGAGCGGGAATCCCGAATGCTTCCATCAATAAAAATAAGAACATCATCAACAAAAAGTAGATGGGTGAGAAAGCAATCATTAGATATCTTGAGTACACAAAGATCACCATCTCTCTTAGCCGATGCAATCAATCGACTAAGACCATCAATTACAATAAAAAAAAAGAGAGGTGAAAGGGGGAATCCTTGTCTAAGCCCCCTCTCAGAGTGAAAAAAATAAGATGGAGACCCATTAATGAGAACACTGAAGGTGGGAGAGGTCATGCAGGCCATGATCCAGGTGATGAAATTAAGGGGGAAACCCAAATGGATAAGGAGCATCTTAATATAAAGCCAACTGACATGGTCAAAAGCTTTTGCCAGATCTATCTTAAGAATAATGGATTTTTGGTGTCTGGTCCAGATTGTATGAATGGTTTCTTGGGCCGAGCCAATAGCTTCATGAATCTGTCGATGTTCAAGAAAAGCAAATTGTTGGGGAGCAATATGTCGAGAGAGAATAGGGCGGAGGCAATTAGCAATGATCTTGGAGATGATTTTGTACAGACAATTGCACAAAGAGATGGGCATGTAGTCATTAAAGGAGGATGGGGTGTCAGACTTAGGAATGAGGGCAATGAAAGTCGAGTTGATGGAATTGTACAAAGATCCAGAAAATCTACATTCTTCCACGACTTTTAGCAGATCTTGTCCCAGGAGGTCATAGAAAGCGAGGCAGAATTCTATGGTCTAGCCATTCGGTCCCGTGCTCTTGTCTTTTTGAACCATTTTAGCATGCCTTCAAGCTCACCAGATGTGACGGGAGTGAAAATTTCCTCTGCCTCATCCTCATTAACAAATCTGGGGAAGTGACCAACCACATTAATAGTATCAGCAAGATTAGAACCAGGAGGGCTTTTGTATAGATTCTTGAAATGAGTAGAGCCAAGATGGGAGAGTTTATTGAAAGAATCAACCACTCCTCCCTCAAGAAGAGGTAGATTCCAAATGGTGTTTATTACCTTTCTACCTCTTGCATAGTTCTGAAAAAACCTTGTATTGCCATCCCCTGCTTTCAACCATATGGCCCTACTCCAAAGACGGATGGATTCCTCTCTTTCCTTTAGGATCTGAGCCTTCTGATTCTCAAGTTCAACTAGATGAGATTTTTCTTCAACAGTGATAAACCCCAGGCTTCGCTCATCTAGCAGAGAGCTGAGCTCGAATTCTATGTGTAATAGAGTCGAAATCTCCCTCTGGTGTTTTTCTCTAGCCCAGTTAATAGAAAGATGCTTGAGCTTGGACAAGTTTAAACAGAAACCTTTAGCCAAGGAGTTAGACCTATCGATTGGGTTTGCAGCGCATAAGTCCGAAACCAAACGAACATAAGTAGGGTCCTGAAGCCAGAAATGGTTAAACTTGAAAGGGGCTTTTGGCTTAGGGTGAGGCCCCAATATCTCCAAATAAATGGGGGAGTGATCTCAGATACCCCCTGTTCCCACCCATTTTTTATAGTGATGCAGCTGCTGTAATAGGGGCCCCTTCATAATGAATCTATCTAATCTTCGAGCAAGGGCAGCCTCACCCACCCTTTTATTCCTCCATGTGGGAAGAGGCTTGTTCATAGGGACATCCATCAAGTTAAACTGCTCCAGGAGATCAGTCATAAACCCCGAGATTGAATCCACTTGTGCCATAGACCCCCAGGATTCACTATAACCTAGGGAGAAGTTGAGATCGCCTCCAATAATGATGTGATCAGATGAGAAGATGGAGAGGCCAAGCAGGTGCTGCCAGAAATGCTCCCTCTGTTGACAAGGACCATAAATGTTGACAACCCGTAGGTTGGTGCCAAGCTCTGCCGACAAGAGATCTAAACCCAGGAAACCATGGCCTCCCCAAGATGCAGTGACTCTGATGGTTCTGGGATTATATCCAATGGCAAGACCACCGGATCTCCCCACAGCGTCCATTTCCATATAGATCCATCCCAGAGAATTGTATGTGGAGTTATGCCCACTAATGTTAAGTATTGTAATGGTGTATTTACACACTTCCTCTTGTTGGAATGTATACATATTCGATATGTCTAATTCCTCAATTTCCCAACATGGTATTTGTGTTATTTTGTTAAGATGTAGAATGATGTGTACATGTCTATTAGAGGTTTTTCAATGTACATGCTCCTAATGATTCTAAATATCATTAGGTTTCCCTAAGGTTTTGAATTGAAAACTGCAATAAGGTTTACATCTATAGATTAAGATCACGAGTTCCAAGGAAGAACTTATTTATGGTATCTGAGCACAAGATATGGAAAAAATATTAAAAAGTAAGGAACTTGGAAATGCACAAAGATTACAGTTCTAAATCCATGTTGGGTTGTGTTCTATTGTTTCCATGACTAGCCCATGTAGTTAACCGAGGGGTTAGAGGGGGGATGGAGCCCCCCCTTTGTTGCGCTGATTGTGTAGCGGGGGGGTCACAGGGGGTTTGAGGCGTGCAAGTAACCCCCCTCTATGGGGTCCGGGGTAGCGCCCCAGAAAATTTTGCTTTTTGGACCCTATATTAGGTTGGATGGAGCTACCTATGGTTTTGTGCATGCTTTTTGCACATGGTTTTGGACGCGATGGTTTTCGGTCCATGGTTTTGGACGCAATGGTTTTAGGTCCATGGTATTGGATGCTTCAGCATGTATAAATATGTATTGTAACATTGAAAGGAACATAATGAAAAATCAAGCTGGTAGTCCCGGTCTGGGATCCAAGGGAAAATCTCTGTGTATATGTGTTTTATGTGTTATGCTCTTGCATTGTTTATTTTTTGTATTTTAGAATTCGTATGCAGGTAGTTTATGTACAGGGTTAAAACTTACATTTGGTATCAGAGATGTTTTGGCTTCAAGGGGACGCCTTTTTTGCTGAGGAGTTTCGCTCGGGCCTGTGGTAGACCCTGTTCAGTGGGAGATATACGGGATCAATTCTGGTGGTGAAAGAAGATGGTGAGCAGTGGAAAGATAGAGATCGAGAAATTTAATGGTTAGAGTTTTGAGTTATGGAAACTCAAGATGGAGGATCTGTTGGTGGATAAAGACCAGTGGATCGCGGTAGATCCAGGTACTAAACCAACAGAGTGTCCAATGAAGAATGGAAGAAGTTGGATCGAAAGGCAAAGAGCATAATATGATTGTGTGTCTCAGATTCAGTATTGCTGAATGTATCAGGGGAAGTTGCGATGAAGGCTTTGTGGGACAAGATAGGGACTTTGTACCAGTCTAAGTCTCTGGTGAATAAATTGTTCCTGCTGAAAAAGCTGTATAACGCGAGGATGAAAGATGGAGACTTGGTGATAGAGCATCTAAACGCATTTGATACTGTGGTAAGTCAGTTATTATCTGTTGATATTCAAATTTCAGATGAAGATAAGTGCATCAATCTGTTGTGTTCTCTACCAGATTCGTGGGATAGTCTGGTTATTGCAATAGGTAGCAATGAAACTGCCTTGCAATTTGATAAAATAGTCTCATCCTTGCTAAGGGAGGAAATGAGACGGAAAAATATGGAGAGCCAGAATGGTGATGTCTTGTCTGTATGAGGACGGTCCTAGAATAGAAACAAAAATATGTCATCGAGTAGGAGATCTAAATCTAGAGGGAGATCTAAATCTCCAGGAAAACCTATAAAGATGGTGTGCTAGAAATGAGGAAAGGAAGGGAACTACAAAAGGGACTGTAAATCTAAAGCTCCTGATAAAGGAATGGGATATGATGATGTTCCTTTTGCACAGGTGAAAACCACCTCAGATGAAGGTGGGGATGTGCACTTGGTTTCTTCAAGTACACATGTAGATCATGAGGTATGGTTGATTGACTCAGGTGCATCCTTTCAGTTCACTCCCCATAGAGAGTGGTTCTGTGAGTATGAGAAATAGGATGGTGGTGATGTCTTCTTAGGGGATGATAGGAAGGCTAGAATTGTTGGTCATGGAAAAGTAAAGTTGAAGTTGCAAGGTGGAAGGGTTAGAAAACTTCTGGGTGTTCTGCGTATTCCTGCATTGACCAGAAATCTGATTTTTGTAAGCAAGTTGGATGATGCAGGTGTAAAAATAGTGTTCGAGAAGGATACCTGCAAGATGGTTCAGGGAGCACTGGTATTGATGCGGGGAGTTCGAATTGGAACTATGTACAAGCTGTAAGATAACACTATTGTTTATGGGTGCAAAAATTCTGTGGTTCTTGAAAGTGGAGCATAAAATCTAGTGGTCTCTGGAGAGAAGACCATGTTATGGCATCAAAGGCTTGGACATATTGGAGAGAAGGGCCTTCGAATACTTCATGGTAAAAGTATGGTAGAAGGTATGAGTAATAGCTCTCTGGATTTTGATTTCTGTGAAAATTATGTATATGGAAAATAGAATCGGGTGAGTTTCCTCTCTGGTGGTAAGAGGGTGAAACAGATATTAGAACTTGTGCACAGTGATGTGTTTGGACTTGCGAAGGTTCCATCATTGGGTAAGTCTGTGTACTATGTATCATTTATAGATGACTTCTCAAAGAATACATGGATATATTTCCTTAAGAATAAATCTGAAGTCTTTGACGGGTTTAGAGAATTTAAGGCTACTGGGCAGTGGATCCCCTGCGTAACGGTTTTGGGGCTTAAAGTCCACAATTTTGGGTACAAATATGGTAAGGTTCCACGATGTGCGCAAAGCGTGAATTGTAATGAGTCAAGTCAAAAGGTTGTCCGCCTAAAAATAATGTAAGAAAATAGAAAGTAAGTCGGCCTGCCCATGGTCCGCGGACCATGGGAATGTATAAATAGAGCAAGGCTCTAAGGTTAGAAGTCAGTTCTTATTTTCGGATCTTGAATGTTATGGGTTTATGAAGGCTATATTCTCTCTGCATTTGTAAGTCTGAGTTGAGGGTGTTAGTAGATAGTTAGAGGCACTGTAGATGTGTGCGTAGAGGCCTGGTAGAGTCCCTAGCTGTGTGCACAGACCCCTGTAGTTGAGTGCGCAGGGAAAGAAGTGGATTGTATAGAACGAAGATATTAATAAAGATTATTTGGTTATGAAATATTGTGGATCTGTTATATTCTGGTTTATGCACCTGTTATATGAGTTTGTGTTTGTCTTTAAGAGTTATGAAAGTGCGCACTGGTTATTATTGATAATTGTTTGCTTTAAGACCTTAAGAAGTAGATCGGATATATAATAACCTCATTAATAATAAGATTATAAGGAGCGCCTCATCATTGAGCCTCGCAAAGACAAGAGTAGCGCAAGTGTGCAGATCGGTTCATGACCCATCCATACCTTGTCAAGACATCCCAAAGGTGCGGAAACCTGGTTCCAGCACCCTCCCCTACTACCTCGGGTGAGACTTTAGTTCGTGCTTCGTGGACTATTGTCGAAAGGGCCGGTAGTGCGGGATTTGTTTGGTTAAAAAACTTCCGAACCTGGTTCAGGCCCCAAAAAGCCAACAAATGGTTCTGTTGCCGGGACCGGGATCTGCCTAAGGGATGTTTGATGTCGGAACACTAGAACCCTACAAAGAAAGAACTTGAAGATTGGTTGGATCAGAAGCTTCACAAGTTCGTGGTATAGGAAAACAGAAATCCGTAGATATCCGAGGAAAGGTGGCTGGATCATTACATATACACAAAAATCCATGAGATCTTCTTCACATCCTTCTCGACAAAACTATATGAGTGGACTGCGAGGCTAGCTGACAATTGTTGAGCACTAGAGAAGGTATGTAATTACCACTCACTTTGTCATCTTTTCCTTGAATTCATAACTTCTTTACATTATGAAATAAGTATATGGTGAAAGATTATGATAGATCTAAGAAGATTTGTATGCAATGTAAAATGACTAATAATTACCCTTTTCCTATGCAGAAAAAGGAGAAAACGGAAGATCGTCGTTCTAAAGGAAAAGACAAGACAAGGTTAACTGCTATCCCTTTGATAGGGAACCGTATCCAAACAAGGCAATCTAAACTGGAGCATATAAGCCAGGAAAAGGAAGAGGAGGTACCAAATCGGCGTAAGAGAACAAGAAGATAACTGAGAACTAACAGTATGGCGAATCCCTCAGGATCCTTTGATCTTGAGGGATCGCTACCTTAATGATTCGTTGTATCATTGATATCTTCGCTCGACTGCTATAAGAGGAGGCAACATTGCTAGCCCAAGAGACGGAACTATTGTGGTTTTTATGAAACTTACTGTTGTAATTGGAACTTTGATCATCGACTCTCTCTAAGAGCGATTACTGTAACTCTGTTTTGATGCGTAATATATAAACTTTGGTTGTTGTTCCATATTTGATTCTGGAGTAATCTTAAGCAATGTGTCCCTAGAGGCTAAGGGCCTGGCCTTAGTGGATCACTTGCTCCTGTACCATTATTTTCCGATTCATGTGTGGTTTGATTTATTTTATCCGCTCTGTTCAGTAATCTGATGTTCCTTACTATTTTACATATCAGTTCTGTTACATTTCGTCTACATGAATAAGTAATGTTATTCTCTGCAACAGGAATGTTATGCTATTCACTATAACTTTATATCGCATCGTTGTTCCTTTAAACAACTGGTATTATCATATAACATAACTGTTCCTTACAGATTGCCATTGCTGTTCGATTACAGAGTAACACTGCTGTATATTCGTAAGTTGGTATTATTGTGTATTTATCTATGGTTCCCTTTTAATATGATTGCTTTTCATTTGGGATTGTTGTTCCATCGTGATCACAATTCCTGTTCCTTTATAACAGTGATTCATACTTGTCATATCGGAGCTCAGATTGTTGTTCCTTTTAATATAGGAGTGCTGTGTGTAATATTCGATTGGGTTTTGTTGTGTATTTACATTCGGTTGAAGTTGTTGTTCAATATTTCATTTCCATTGGTTTACTGTTCGATTACTGTTTGCTGTTCAAATCATTTCTAAAGTAAAGATCGCTGCTCAATTCCTGTAGGATACAATTATTGCTTCATTCATTTTTGTAGGTTAAGACTTTGCTGTGCAATCCTGTTAAATAGATTAGTCGTTGTTTCATTTCCTGTCATTTGAATTACCATAGCTTTGGTGTGCAGAACGATTTGAAACTGTAGTGAACATTGACATATGTTGTCCAATTCCCAAGTTGATGATCTTTTCCTTGAATACTTTTTAATTACATCAGTTTACAAAGGGAGAAGTTACTGTTACTGTACCCTTGACTCATAAATTGTTGTAGCTTTTTGAGTGCATGATTTGAGTTTTAAGTTTCTTTCTGAAAGTAAGTTTTATTCCAAGCATCCGTTTACTCTTGCATTTAAAGCACTATACTACTAGCATTACTCTGACAAATGACCGCCTCAAACTGAGTACACTCTTTGAGATAACAAATCATTCCTGGATTGATATTAATGTAGGGTAAATAGAGGTGAAAAAGACCCTTTTTACTGCTCGACATTTTGGCACCATTGCCGGGGAAGAGTGTAGCCATTTGTTTCCTTTTCAGAGTAGTGTAAGTACCTGCTAGGAAAGAATTGGGTTTTAAAAATGGAAGGTAAGAACCTGCGTACAGAGCATGTAAAAACCCTGCTCCTTTGCCCGCTTCCCTACAGATTTGTTGTTGTTTTGGGTAGAAATCAGTATTTGATTTGTGTGCATGACTAAGAAGAAAAAGCCTGAAAAGAACCCCAAACCACTACCCAAGCCTGATAAAGCTAAGGGGCCGGTGACCCTTGGCCGATCAACCTTTATAGACAAAATCCTGAAGAAAGCAGAATCTCAGCCTTCAGTAGGACCTAGAAAAGTTGCTTCTAGACAACCTACTAGTTCCCTTCAGGGCACAGGATCACCATCTGTAGCCTTTACTGAGGTGCATAGTCAAACCGAGGAGCAATATTTCCAAGAAATTGAGAATTCTAGCCCAAAATCATTGCAAGAAGGGAACTTTAGCAACCTCTATGAAGGAAGAGGAGAAACAGGGGAAACTGAAGAACCAGGATCTCCTATTGGAATAATTCAGCCATTAAGCAGCCCAGATAAGGGAAGCGCTGCAAAACTCATTCTTGAAGAACCTCAAGAATCAAAATCCCCCCAGACATTAGGAACTCTCATCATCCCAGATAAAGGAAGTGCTGTTAAGGCCATTCCTATTAAAGCCATCCCCCCTCCGTCCAGCCCTACATTTCATGGCCTAACATCGGAAGATCCAGATGTAAAATGTCTCTTCCCAAATTACAATGAAAAATGTATAGAATACTGCCCTTTTCATCCCTTATCACTCCCCCATAACCAGCCAGGCCCAGGTTTCCTTTTGAGGCTCCATCTATGTTACATTTTAAATATCCCTGAGGGGGAGGATGCCAGAAGTCTTTATTAGTGACCACCTGATCTACAATTCTTTTTTTACCCTAAGGAATAAGCCCCTGCAAACCCAACCGAAGTAGAATCTGCACATCAGTAGCTGAAAGGGGGTTCTTAGGGGGGGCTTGCAATAAAGTTCCAACCGTCTCCTTGAGCTGTCTTAATATTTGTTCCATAATGTTCTAGGAGGACCTATTTTGATTTTTGAAAATTCTATTATTACGTTCTTTCCAGACATCCCAAATTAAGAAGCTTGGAGCTAAAGCCCAAGCTTTATTTACTGTATCATACTTAGAGAAGTTTCTTCTCCAATTCCTTAGGGTGTTGGTAATGCTTCCTCTGTCCCTATTTGTTTGTCTGAATATTAAGGCAATCCCATCCCATAGCGAGGAAGTAAAAATACAACTGTTGAGAAGGTGCTCCATGGTTTCATCTTGTAATTCACATAGCTGGCATCTGGATGGGCCAGAAACACCCCTTTTCCAGATGTTTTCCCATGTCAGAATTTTCTTATGATGCACTAACCACATGAATAGTTTGGTTTTCATCCATCCTTGGTGCTTCCATAGTTCCTTCCAAACCCAATCCGGTTTTGTGGAATCCAGCTTAAGGGCTAAGCGCTTTGCCTCTTTAAGGTTAAAGTTACCTTCATTGTTATTACCCCATCTTAGTTGATCTAAATCTTCTAATATCAGGATCCTTCTTTGATTCAGGATGGCTGTTAGAGCATCAGCTTGTGCTTTCAAGGTGGCATTGTCCTTGTATTCCATCTCCTTCCAAATTCTCCATTTTCCTCCGCTATTAGTCTGATCCCAAAATTAATTTACTCTGAGTAACCCTTTGGTGTCAATATCATTCTTGAGACTTTCAAAGTCTTCTCTTAACAATTTAGGTTCCTGTTGCCATCTATCCTCCCAAAACCAAGCGAGGTCTCCAACTCTTATTTCCGAGAAACTATTTTTTTGGATTATATCTATGTTTTCCCAAGCTTTATTCCATATGTGGGAGCCCTTTATGATACCAGACATTCTTATATGGTCCTGGGCTTACCAATTATTTGCATATTTTTGGTTCCAAATTTGTGCCCAAGGAGCATTTGGCTCTTTTAACCATCTCCACCATAATTTTTCCCCCAACACTTTGTTTAGCACTTCAGGATCATCCTGTCCTAACCCTCCATGTGTTTTAGGTTTGCATATCTTGTCCTAGGCTACCAAGGCCCATTTTTTCTTTTCTTCCCCTTTGCCCCAAAGAAAGTCTCTTTGGATATTTATGTAGTGTTGCATAACCCCTTTTGGAGCTAGAAGGGCTGAAAACATGAAGATGGGGATTGATTGAAGGACAACCTTTGTGAGCACCAACCTTCCAGCTGAATTCAAGGATTTGCTTATCCATTTTCATGCTTTGTCCTATAACTTATTAATCACAGGCTCCCAAACTATATTTCTCAGAGGTTTATCTGTGAGAGGTACTCCGAGATATTTAGATGGTATTATATCTCTTTGAAAGCCTAATATTCTAGAAATATTTCTTTGAATAGCAAATGTTAGTGTTGAAAAAGAAAATCTTTGATTTAGAGAGGCTTACCTCTGTACCCGCAGCCATAGCAAAGTCTTGCAGGATTTGTTTATAAGCGTGCGCTTCCTTGATCGTGGGAATGCCTTATAGCATGGTGTCATCTACAAATAGTTGATGGGTTAAAGCATGTCTGTTCCCAGATAATTTGAGACCCTGGATTTCACCTTCTTCTTTAGCAGACTTGATAGCTCTTCCTAGTCCTTCCATCATAATAATAAAGAGAAAGGGGGAGAGAGGGTCTCCCTGCCTGAGGCCTTTTGAAGGAGTAAAGGTCTTAGATGGAGAACCATTTACTAGAATTGAAAAGTTGGAGGTATTAACCAAGGCCATTATCCACCTCACCCAGTTGTGGTCAAATCCATAGGCTAGAAGTACTTTCCTAATATAGGCCCAATTTAACTTATCATAAGACTTTTCTAGGTCCAATTGCATAATCATTCATGCCTGCCTTTTACTTGTCAGAGAGTGAACCACCTCATGAGCTTGAATGATGTTGTTGAGAATTTGTCTGCCCTCCACATACCTCGATTGCTACCTAGAAACCAGAGTTGGCAAAAGGGGTTTAAGCCTACTGGAAATTACTTTTGAAATTATTTTATACACCACATTGCATAAAGCTATAGGTCTGAATCTATCAGGTGTCATAACATTGTCCTGTTTTGGAATCAAGGAGATGAAGGCTGTGTTGTATGCCTTAGAAATAGTTCTGTTCCTCCTGGAGTCCTCCACCACATTCAAAATATCTTGCTTGACAATGCTCCAACAAGCTTTAAAGAAATCCACATTGAAACCATCCGGGCCTGACGCTTTTCCATTCTGCATTTCTTTGATGACTTCACAGACCTCCTCTTCATTCACCAGCCTATTAAGATTATGATTGTCTTCTCTTGTTACAAGCTTAGGGATGTGCTTTGTGAAGTCACTGATGGATTGCGATCTGTCTACGAGAGGTTCCTCTACTATGCCTTGAAAATGTTGAACCAACATAGCTTTTATGTCCTTGTGGGTATTGAACTGGTTACCTCTGGAATCCTTGATAGTTGAGATCTTGTTGTGAGATCTGTGCTCCAGGGTAGATCTATGGAAAAACCTTGTGTTTCTATCTCCTTCTTTTAGCCATTGTACTCTTGACTTTTGTCTCCAAAATGTTTCCTCTTGTTTGCATAAGTCCTCCCATTCCTGTTGATGCTTGTTAGCTTGTTCATTTCTTTCCCCATCAAAGCCTTCGGTGATTAGTGTCTGATTCATATCTTGAATTTTCTTTTCAACAACTTTTTTTGCTTCAAAAATGTTGCCAAACTCATTCTTATTCCAATCCTTGAGCCTGATTTTGATATGTCTCAATCTTTTTCGCAAAATGAACATTTTGGTACCTTGAATCTGCAATTCTTCTTTCCACCATTTTTCAATGTTGCTAATGAAGTCTGGATGTGTAGGCCAGATATTTTCAAACCGGAAACGTCTATTTCTTGGGGTACCTATACAAGACACCTCAAGTTGAACAGGCCAATGGTCCGAGACACCGAAGGGGAGAATCCTCGCTGTCATATCAAGGCCTGTGAGCATAAGTGTTATAGACATTTTTGGGCACTGCAACCCCAATCATAAATTTCCATAAACCAAGGGCTCCTAAGTCCCTAAAAGTGTTGTTCCAACCCCTAAAAGAACAAGGTCAACTGATTACAGCATCTCCCAGAAGTTCTCCATGAAAAACTACTCAAAACTGGTCAAAACTGGACCATTTCACCTGCTCCATGGTCAAAGTGCGTTGCATCCCACCTGAATACACATAGTAGGTGCGATGCATGTTGAAAAGCCCTTCTATGGGGTGCGATGGGCGAGAGTGGACAAATGGCAGGGTCAATCCGCAAGGTGGAGGATCATGAAATCTTCTAGAAACTTCTCATGTGACACTTTCCTCTCTGCATTCGCCCAGGGATGAGTAAGAGATCATCAATCTCCAAGTGGAATCAAGAACTATCAGAGAGAGGACACTAATCAAATCTCAAAAGATGACTCACCTCCCTTGCAAACATCTATATATGGATCCCTCATCCCAGAGATCCAGAGGCTGGAATTTTGTATCTTGTAAGGAAGTGTTGTTGGTTTCTTGGTGCAATATCATAGTGTTGGGTGATCTAAGCTTTTCATGAGGTGAAGAAGGGCTTTCTTGCTGAGAGGATGATGTTGGGTCAAAACAATTGGTTGTAATCCTCTTTGCTCTTTCTTGATTATCAATAAAGCTATTCAAGTTTTCCTCCACATTCTTGTATGATTGATGATTTATGCATTTGTGTGGTCAATATATATCTGGTCCTATATTGTTTATGATAGTAGATCTCTGTTCTTGGATAGTGTTATGCTGCTTTGATTCTACAGGTGCTCTTTGAAGCTGGGTATACGAGGAAGCGAGTGGAAAAAATCTATCAGAAGGGAGAGGAATAAAATAAGGAACCAAGCGCAAGACAGAGGTTGGTCTCCTTTATTACCCTCTTATCTATTTCTCATAAAGGAAAACGAAAGTAGTTTTAGTTTGTTTGTTTCTAAGGTAGCTACCAGGCTTAGTGGGACTAGCAGCTCTGCATAGACACTAGTTTTCCCGATAACAAAATGGCGACTCCGCTGGGGAGTGAATAGATTGTTTGTTTGTCTATATTTGTTTACTTTATAAACTTATAGACGGAGCCTGAATTCAAGCCAGCAAGCCTTCGAACTGCATTTGCTATGCAAGTGCAAAGTAGATCAATGTTGCTTCAGTCTATCTCCGGGTTTTGTTTATGAATTAAACAATTGATTTACAAGCTCTCTAATTGCCCTTGTGGTGGCTCTAGTAACCTCCTTAGATCTACCCCTGTGATTGATTTACTGATTACCACTTGCTCGGCCTAAATCCGTGAACTGAGCTGCAAACTGTGACCCGGAACCCAGCTAAAGTCTCGTCCCTGGTCCATCGCACTGTCTCTTCTTTGGAACCTGAATGCATCACACTTCCCGAGTGTAGTAGGTGTGTTTCATTTCAGTTTCCCTGTGCTACAGGTGCGCTGATCAGACCTCTTCTGCTCTTAGATTTTGGCTTCTGTGTTCACTCTTTTCATCTCTATTCAAGAGTTTTGCTGCCTGTAGTCAATACACCTATGTTGAAACCCCCCTTCCTTGCCGTTATTCTGCCTCCATTGTGAAAAGAACTGTAAATGTTTTTATGTATTTTGAGCCATTTTCAGTTCTCTTTTACAAATAAGTAGCGTAATTGAACAGTCGTTTCTAGATTTGAAAGTGTCGCAAGTGTCGTTTTCAGTCATAGAAGAGAATCCGATTGTTCTTGATAAGTTACTCTTGTATTTGATTTGAATTGGTAGTTTTTCAAGTGTCGAAAGCAAGTTTTCAATTCCAAATAACAAAGTGTCGTCATTGTCTTCATTTTTGTTTTGAAAAAAAAGCTTGTTAGTAATTGTCGCTTTGAAAAATAATTCAGATTTGCGCTTAGCTTTCTTTTTATCATTCACACATTAAGAAGGCTGAAAAAAAACATGCACATGCATTTGCATTTATACTGTTTGTTGGTTTGATTTAGGATAGTGCATATAGTGTGTGCTCTCTGCTCTATGTTGAAAGAAAACCATCTCTCTTTCCTTAGTAGCTAGGATTTTCATTGCAAAAAGAAGATTAAATGACTGTTTATCATCTTAGATTGCATTTTAGGAATTGTACATCTACATCACGCGGTGAACCTGAAAGGAAAATTTCTTAAGCAAGATCAACTATAAAATAAATTTAATGAATCTAAAAACGCTTTGGAACCTAACGCACAACATCTAGAAGTCTAGGCTAGAGACGTATTCCGGCGTCGTAAAGCCTGGTAACTGTTGTTTTCACTGTTGGTTGGGTGATTCCTCCACTTTGAGACGACAAGTGCCAGTACGGACTTGTGCTCCCACGTACCGTCGAGTAAATTTTGGGGAGACCACAATAGGCTATATCCTTTATCCATAGGAAGTCATGTCTGCCGCCCTATCGATCACAATGCACTGAACACAGCATCTGGGAAGATTGACTGTCGTACCGTAAAAAGTATTCTGTAGTTTTGCAATTGGTTTGGTAATCCCTCTGTCTAGATTTCTAGAGCAGTATCTTTCGTTCCTTTTCAGACTCCTTAAAGGAAAAGGTCAATCTGAGCACTTGTCACTTCAAGCTCATTAAAAATTGAAGGCGACTAGAGTCATCTTTTGTTTTTTCTCGACTCTTAAAAATTGAAAAAACAAGTTGTGTCAAAGCGTCTAAAATTTATTTTAATCGGAATAAACATCACCTTTCCTACGTTGGTCTTAGGTTGAGAAAAATGGAGTCCACCAACCAAGGAGTTCCCCTTGGAGGAAATCCTAGTCCCTTCTCCTCTTGGAGAGATATTGGTGCACCCCATATGGCCACATTGTCTCTTCGAGGATTGACAATCGGCTTGCCCGTATGGCTCTTCTCAACTTCTGTCGTTCAGAACACCATGATTCCTGAACAATCAAGTCAGCAACTAAACGATACCAAAGTTACTCCCCAACCCTCTACTTCATCCAATTCTTCCTATCCTCCTTCCTCTTCGCTTGATGAAGCTGGTAAAGCCAAAAATCAAGTAACTGAGAAGAAGAAGGAGAAGAAGAAGAAAGAGAAGAAGAATAAAGAGCCAAAGGTGAAAAGGGGTGACCAGGCATCGTCTAGTGAAAATCCACACACTGCACCATCCAAGCCTAAATCGCCATGTGTAATTTGCAAAGGAGACCACTATCATCGAGATTGTCCTTGCATCCCTCAGATCTTAAGGGACTGGTCTCCTCGTTTGCACAATCCGGTGTCATCAACCTCTGACGATCATGTTGAGCATACACCATCAACTAGTGAAAGTGAAGCCCCTGGACAAAAAGGAAAATATAAATTTCCTTGTAAATTGTGTGAAGGCGATCATGCCGTCCACCGTTGTCCCTTCTTAGACGAAGCTAAAAGAGTTTTGAACGACCGTCCGGTTTCACCGTTACGGCTTCCTCCTGGATATAAGAAACTCTTGCCGAGTCCGTCACTAGTTGAAAATCCGGCTGACATGCCCTTGTGGTCGGCCGAAGCGTCTATCATTGAAGATAAACCATCTGAATCCACACCAAACGAAAGTCAAAAGGTCGAGGCGGCAGTTGACCCGGTCTTGCCTTCAGAGGATCAATCTTCAGATGATACAGTCACCGAAGAGAACAAGAACGACACCGTTCAAATTCTCTTTGTAAGCACAGACTCCGATGAACATGGGGGTAGTCTACTTGTTCCTTTACCGCAGGAAGGAAGTTCGTCAGAGTCATATCCGGTCGTCTATTCGGTCCCACCTCCAAGCAACCTGGTTGTTTCCTTTGACTGGAATCTACTAGGCAGACCCCGTTTACCGGCTAGTGTACCATTTCGAATCATTGCTCAAATATATAGAATGGTCATGGCCTCTACCATCATAGATGAAGGGGCTTCTGTGAGTATCCTTTCCTCAACTGCTTGGAAAGCGCTTGGTTCACCATCGCTTTTGCCTGAGATGAGAAATCTAACAGGCTTTGACAAAGGAACCAGTCGATTGTTAGGGATCCTTCCCAATGTGCCGATAACATTGAGAGGGAAAACCATTCACATGAACGTAATGGTAGTCCAAGGACCCCTGGATTATAATCTACTCGTTGGACGAGACTATATTTATTGCATGGGAGCCATTGTCTCCTCACTCTTTAGAGTAATGTGTTTTCCGCACGAAGGAAGAGTGGTCAAGCTCGTAGACCAGCTTTCATTTCCCGGTTCACACATAGCAAATAGTCATATACCAACCCTGAATGGTATTTTCACGCAAGGAATGTCTCATCAATCTCCAGTGTGTCCTCCTGATGAGCGTGAGTGATTCAGAGAATATGACTGAAACCCAGGGGGCATGCACCCTGGCCTGTTTCGACAGGAAAACCTTGGGTATAGGGTGGGTTTCCGCGGAGAGTATATGACTGGCCTGACACACCCGTCCATTTTGGAAAATGGGATTAGACCGGAATAAGATACCTCTGTTAAGGTAGGCCTTTCCCGATAAAACAAATGTTTTGTCTGCAAATTGAGGGGTAACCTGAAAAGGTAGGCCTTTCCCGATAAAACAAATGTTTTGTCTGCAAATTGAGGGGTAACCTGGAAACTCTACTTCGCTATACCTGGGGGCATGCAAACCTTTTGGCGTGCAAGCGAAGAGCGACCATTTATTTTTTAAATTTATAGGTCCTCTAACCCTTTAAACTCGTAGGATTGGTCGTTTCCTAACTTGCATAAAGAAAGGATGCGGGGCAAAGCTTTGAAAATATGTCGTTTATATATGAGACATCCTTATTATACGACTGGATTATCGAGCAGTTTTAACGCGGAATTCAAGCTCGTTAAAAAATAAACATAAGTAATGAGCAAATGTTCCTCCAAGGTTCAAGCTCATTAAAAAATGAACCAATTTCCGGTAAATAACCATTGTGAATGTATTACCATCAGCCTTTGAAGCCTTGGTCGTGTTCTCATCATCACCTCCACTCTGTATTGGCCGATCATTCACCCCCATTTGATTGTTTACCCTTTTTGAGGAACAGCTGCGAAGAGTGATCCTGTTAGCCATCCTTGTGACACTGCCATGATTGGAAAATTCCAAACCGTACCTAGAATCAGCTGCTACCCGAATCTATCACTCGTTCCTCAAAAAACGAGTCTCCTTTAAGCTCTTTTCAACTGACTCGTAAAATATGAAAAGATTGCCGAGCCATTGGCCTCTCCAGCTCGTTAAAGTGACCGGAAGTGCTATCCCTCCTTTAGATTTTAATTTTTTTGGACTTGAGGGATTATTACACAAAAAGATCGAGCGCTTGTTTTGTTCGGCTCGTTAAAAGTACCAAAAATTCATCCCTTTTGTATTGTTTTATACTTTTTCGGACTCAAGGGATCATGTGACGAAAAAGGATTTTTGGAGTTTTCTTTACGTCCCTTTTCAGACTCTCTAAAATTGAAAAGGACCGAGTTATCTTTGTCGTTAAACTCGTTAAAACCAAATAGCGACAAACTTGTCCATAACAGACAAGAACAAGTTTCACTATCGCTAGGCTCGTTAAAACATAGCGATGGGTTTGCCCGAAGGGAAAATTATAGAACAAGCATATGTTATCCTCCTCAAGCTTGACAAAAATAAAGAGGTACTGGTCAGCAATGACTGGGGAAAAATTGGGAAGAAAACTTGAAGAAACTTTGTTGGTAGCAAGTCGCTCTTGAACATGACACTTTCACTCCGCATCCGAGTCGGGTTGGGTTGTTCCATTCACTGGTCACATCACCATGGTTCCGTCACACCATCCATATTTGGGGTTAATGCTACCGATCCATCATGTCAGTGTCGCCGATATGTTCAAGAGAAGTCGCTCAGATAATTCACCTGTGTCTCACCCACTGCAATACATTTGTGCTCCATTCTTTCATGACCACCACCCTGAACCTTATATCACCAGATCGTTTTCACCTCCATTAAAATCATTTGCTCCGTTCCGTGTCATTGATGTGGGATTCACTAAGGCCCTCCTATGATGGATCGCTTCTTGTCGACATCAGCTCATTATCCAAGAAGTCGATCTAGGAACAACCCTTTCAGTACTTTGAAGCTTGCATGCCTCAATGGCAAGTTTCTCACTTCCGGTGACAAGTTTACATCAATGGCCTTCGACTGAAAGATTTTGCGTGGTGTTCGACGCCAAGTCCCTTATTCACACCACGTGAATTGTACTGTAGTACCTTGAAGGTCATCATCATTATCGGTGATTCCTCTCGTGCCTGTTAACAGCTCACATCATTGGCTGGTAATCAGGCGATGTCTTTCCATGTTCGACTCCAGAACACCTCTCACATGGATCGACTTGTACTTTGAGTGAAGATCGAACGAGATTGAAGACCCCGGATCTAGTTTCATCCATCCGGGCTGCGATATATATTCAGGAAAATAAAGACATCAAATGTACATCATTGCTGCACAGATAATCATCCAATCTAAGGGATGATGGCTCTACCAGAATCATCAATCTACACTCAAACGATTGTATGTCCTATGTACATGAAAATGAATTTATAAAGCTGAGCATGGGAAATGCCCGCCTCAGCTGGATCATGAAAATATTATGAAGATAATGTATTGTATTGTATCTTATTACAGGTCGCCTTCCAGCTTGAAAAAACTTCAGATCCTCATGATAAATCATTTCACCTGACATCAAAAGATTAACGACCTCATGCTTTAGGGGGAAACTGTTATAGACATTTTTGGGCACTGCAACCCCAATCATAAATGTCCATAAACCAAGGGCTCCTAAGTCCCTAAAAGTGTTGTTCCAACCCCTAAAAGAACAAGGTCAACTGATTACAGCATCTCCCAGAAGTTCTCCATGAAAAACTACTCAGAACTGGTCAAAACTGGACCATTTCACCTGCTCCATGGTCAAAGTGCGTTGCATCCCACCTGAATACACACAGTAGGTGCGATGCATGTTGAAACGCCCTTCTATGGGGTGCGATGGGTGAGAGTGGACAAATGGCAGGGTCAATCCGCAAGGTGGAGGATCATGAAATCTTCCAGAAACTTCTCCTGTGACACTTGCCTCTCTGCATTCGCCCAGAGGATGAGTAAGAGATCATCAATCTCCAAGTGGAATCAAGAACTATCAGAGAGAGGACACTAATCAAATTTCAAAAGCTGACTCACCTCCCTTGCAAACATCTATATATGGATCCCTCATCCCAGAGATCCAGAGGCTGGAATTTTGTATCTTGTAAGGAAGTGCTGCTAGTTTTTGGTGCAATATATCAGTGTTGGGTGATCTAAGCTTTTCATGAGGTGAAGAAGGGCTTTCTTGCTGAGAGGATGATGCTGGGTCAGAACAATTGGTTGTAATCCTCTTTGCTCTTTCTTGATTATCAATAAAGCTATTCAAGTTTTCCTCCACATTCTTGTATGATTGATGATTTATGCATTTGTGTGGTCAATATATATCTTGTCCTATATTGTTTATGATAGTAGATCTCTGTTCTTGGATAGTGTTATGCTGCTTTGATTCTACAGGTGCTCTTTGAAGCTGGGTATATGAGGAAGCGAGTGGCAAAAATCTATCAGAAGGGAGAGGAATCAAATAAGGAACCAAGCGCAAGACAGAGGTTGGTCTCCTTTATTCCCCTCTTATCTATTTCTCATAAAGGAAAACGAAAGTAGTTTTAGTTTGTTTGTTTCTAAGGTAGCTACCAGGCTTAGTGGGACTAGCAGCTCTGCATAGACACTAGTTTTCCTGATAACAATAAGGTCCTCTGAGATTATGAATCTGTCAAGCTTTAGAGCTACTTGAAACTCTCCACCTCTTTTATTGTTCTAGGTGAAGAGGCCATTACTCATATAAGTGTCGACTAGCTTCATATTGATAATAAAATTCCGAAAAGCTATAGAGTCTTTTCCTAATGTTTTGGTTCCACCCTTTTTCTCTGACAGAGACTCAATCATGTTGAAGTCCCCTCCTAAAATCCATGGTATTTCTAAATATCTATCTCTTAGATCCTCTAGTGAGTTCAATAGTATGGGTTTGTCATCAGGCTTCTGCGGACCATAAACATTTGTGATTAAATTAACTTCGTTGTTTCCCACGGGCTGGATAACCACTGATAAGTAGTTTCTAGATGCTTCAGCATCTACTATACTTATTCTTTGAGGGTTCCAAAGTGTGCGAATACCTCCTGCTGTTTTGTCTGCTTTGACTTCTAGAAATTCATATTTTTTAAGCCATTTGCTATGTATTTCTCTTATTTTTTTATTGAACACTTGGTCTCCTGGATGAAAATCATATCAAGTTTCTCTTCTTTCATTCTATTGCTAAGATTCCTTTATTTCCTTTTACTTCCTAGACCTCTAATATTCCAAGATGTGAGCTTCATTCAGTAAGATTTATAAAAGAATAGCTGGTGAGATCTTTCATCTTACCTAAATATATCATCAATTTTCCACATTCTATCAACAACTCGTTTTGCCTCTTTCTACCCCTTTTCCTGCTTGGGTTTCTGGGCGCTAGTCCTGCTGTGGATTTCATGGTTTTCACCCTTTGTTGTCCTGACTTTTGAGGTTTCTTTTACCTCCAGACCCTTTAGTCTGAGTTCTCCTTAGAAACAACTGTTGCACTCTGTCGAACTCTTCTTGAGGTAATGAATCCATTCCTTCCGTGGTACCCTGTTTCAAGAATTTTTCTAGATCTAGATGTTCTCTATCGAGAATATCCTGCAGTTCATGATCCTCTGTTTCCACCTCACTCAGGGTTATCTCTTGGTC